>CM072227.1:56602872-56652872 GCA_036851935.1 Coregonus suidteri | reverse complement strand
CATAAAGCACTAAGGGTACATAAAGCACTAAGGGTACATAAAGCATTAAGGGTACATAAAGCATTAAGGGTACATAAAGCACTAAGGGTACATAAAGCATTAAGGGTATATAAAGCATTAAGGGTACATAAAAGCATTAAGGGTACATAAAGCACTAAGGGTACATAAAGCATTAAGGGTACATAAAGCATTAAGGGTACATAAAGCACTAAGGGTACATACACTAAGCATTAAGGGTACATAAAGCATTATGGGTACATAAAGCATTAAGGGTACATAAAGCATTAAGGGTACATAAAGCATTAAGGGTACATAAAGCATTAAGGGTACATAAAGCATTAAGGGTACATAAAGCATTAAGGGTACATAAAGCATTAAGGGTACATAAAGCATTAAGGTACATAAAGCATAAAGGGTACTAAAGCATTACATACATAAAGCATTAAGGGTACATAAAGTATTAAGGGTACATAAAGCATTAAGGGTACATAAAGCATTAAGGGTACATACAGTGGGGGAAAAAAGTATTTAGTCAGCCACCAATTGTGCAAGTTCTCCCACTTAAGAAGATGAGAGAGGCCTGTAATTTTCATCATAGGTACACGTCAAATATGACAGACAAAATGAGAAAAATCACATTTTAGGATTTTTAATGAATTTATTTGCAAATTATGGTGGAAAATAAGTATTTGGTCAATAACAAAAGTTTCTCAATACTTTGTTATATGCCCTTTGTTGTCAATGACACAGGTCAAACGTTTTCTGTAAGTCTTCACAAGGTTTTCACACACTGTTGCTGGTATTTTGGCCCATTCCTCCATGCAGATCTCCTCTAGAGCAGTGATGTTTTGGGGCTGTCGCTGGGCAACACAGACTTTCAACTCCCTCCAAAAATGTTCTATGGGGTTGAGATCTGGAGACTGGCTAGGCCACTCCAGGACCTTGAAATGCTTCTTACGAAGCCACTCCTTCGTTGCCCGGGCGGTGTTGTTTTGGGCCTCCCTTCATTCTTTCCTAATTATTAAAATATTCACAATAAAAAAAACTATAAAAAAATAGAATTAAAAATGAAACAAAATTGCGTTTGGGATCATTGTCATGCTGAAAGACCCAGCCATGTTTCATCTTCAATGCCCTTGCTGATGGAAGGAGGTTTTCACTCAAAATCTCACGATACATGGCCCCATTCATTCTTTCCTATACACGGATCAGTCATCCTGGTCCCTTTGTAGAAAAACAGCCCCAAAGCATGATGTTTCCACCCCCATGCTTCACAGTAGGTATGGTGTTCTTTGGATGCAACTCAGCATTCTTTGTCCTCCAAACACGACAAGTTGAGTTTTTACCAAAAAGTTATATTTTGGTAACATCTGACCATATGACATTCTCCCAATCCTCTTCTGGATCATCCAAATGCACTCTAGCAAACTTCAGACGGGCCTGGACATGTACTGGCTTAAGCAGGGGGACACGTCTGGCACTGCAGGATTTGAGTCCCTGGCGGCGTAGTGTGTTACTGATGGTAGGCTTTGTTACTTTGGTCCCAGCTCTCTGCAGGTCATTCACTAGGTCCCCCCGTGTGGTTCTGGGATTTTTGCTCACCGTTCTTGTGATCATTTTGACCCCACGGGGTGAGATCTTGCGTGGAGCCCCAGATCGAGGGAGATTATCAGTGGTCTTGTATGTCTTCCATTTCCTAATAATTGCTCCCACAGTTGATTTCTTCAAACCAAGCTGCTTACCTATTGCAGATTCAGTCTTCCCAGCCTGGTGCAGGTCTACAATTTTTGTTTCTGGTGTCCTTTGACTGCTCTTTGGTCTTGGCAATAGTGGAGTTTGGAGTGTGACTGTTTGAGGTTGTGGACAGGTGTCTTTTTTTCTGATAACAAGTTCAAACAGGTGCCATTAAAAACAGGTAACGAGTGGAGGACAGAGGAGCCTCTTAAAGAAGAAGTTACAGGTCTGTGAGAGCCAGAATTCTTGCTTGTTTGTAGGTGACCAAATACTTATTTTTCACCATAATTTGCAAATAAATTCATTAAAAATCCTACAATGTGATTTTCTGGATTTTTTTTCCTCAATTTGTCTGTCATAGTTGACGTGTACCTATGTTGAAAATTACAGGCCTCTATCATCTTTTTAAGTGGGAGAACTTGCACAATTGGTGGCTGACTAAATACTTTTTTTCTCCACTGTAAAGCATTAAGGGTACATAAAGCATTAAGGGTACATAAAGCATTAAGGGTACATAAAGCATTAAGGGTACATAAAGCATTAAGGGTACATAAAGCATTAAGGGTACATAAAGCATTAAGGGTACATAAAGCACTAAGGGTACATAAAGCATTAAGGGTACATAAAGCATTAAGGGTACATAAAGTATTAAGGGTACATAAAGCATTAAGGGTACATAAAGCACTAAGGGTACATAAAGCATTAAGGGTACATAAAGCATTAAGGGTACATAAAGCACTAAGGGTACATAAAGCATTAAGGGTACATAAAGCACTAAGGGTACATAAAGCATTAAGGGTACATAAAGCACTAAGGGTACATAAAGCACTAAGGGTACATAAAGCATTAAGGGTACATAAAGCATTAAGGGTACATAAAGCATTAAGGGTACATAAAGCACTAAAGGTACATAAAGCACTAAGGGTACATAAAGCATTAAGGGTACATAAAGCATTAAGGGTACATAAAGCATTAAGGGTACATAAAGCATTAAGGGTACATAAAGCATTAAGGGTACATAAAGCATTAAGGGTACATAAAGCACTAAGGGTACATAAAGCACTAAAGGTACATAAAGCACTAAGGGTACATAAAGCATTAAGGGTACATAAAGCACTAAGGGTACATAAAGCACTAAGGGTACATAAAGCACTAAGGGTACATAAAGCATTAAGGGTACATAAAGCATTAAGGGTACATAAAGCACTAAGGGTACATAAAGCATTAAGGGTACATAAAGCATTAAGGGTACATAAAGCATTAAGGGTACTGGTCCAAGTCAAGGTGTACCAAAAAAACACCCCCCTTTCCAACGTAACAAATATTTTCCCATGACCCTCCCATTGTACTGTCAAATAATTTGCACACTCTTCCCTATCATAGAACGAACTCAAAATAATGTTTACGACCACAAATACAGTTCATTCAGAAAGTATTCTGACCCCTTGACTTTTTCCACATTTTGTTACTTTACAACCTTATTATCAAATTGATTAAAATTGTTTTTTTCCCTCATCAATCTACACACAATATCCCATAATGACAAAGTGAAAACAGGTTTTTGGAAATTTTAGCAAATATATTACAAATACAAAACAGAAGTACCTTACTTACTTAAGTATTCAGACCCTTGCTGAGACTCAAAATTGAGCTCAGGTGCATCCTGTTTCCATTGATTATCCTTGAGATGTTTATACAACTTGATTGGAGTCCACCTGGGGTAAATTCAATAGATTGGACATGATTTGGAAAGGCACACACCTGTCTATATAAGGTCCCACAGTTAACAGTGCATGTCAGAGCAAAAACCAAGTCATGAGGTCGAAGGAATTGTCCGTAGAGACAGGATTGTGTCAAGGCAAGATCTGGGGAAGGTTACCAAAAAAATTCTGCAGCATTGAAGATCCCCAAGAACACAGTGGCCTCCATCATTCTTAAATGGAAGAAGTTTGGAACCACCAAGACTCTTCCTAGAGCTGGCTGGCCGGCCAAACTGAGCAATCGGGGGAGAAGGGCCTTGGTCAGGGAGGTGACCAAGAACCCGATGGTCACTCTGACAGAGCTCCAGAGTTCCTCTGTGGAGATGGGAGAACCTTCCAGAAGGACAACCATCTCTGCAGCACTCCACCAATTAGGCCTTTTTGGTAGATTGGCCAGACGGAAGCCACTCCTCAGTAAAAGGCACATGACAGCCCGTTTGGAGTTTGCCAAAAGGCACCTAAAGGACTCTCAGACCATGAGAAGTAAGATTCTCTGGTCTGATGAAACCAAGATTGAACTCTTTGGCCTGAATGCCAAGCATCATGTCTGGAGGAAACCTGGCACCATCCCTACGGTGAAGCATGGTGGTGGCAGCATCATGCTGTGGGGATGTTTTTCAGCGGCAGGGCATGGGAGAGCAGTCAGGATCGAGGGAAAGATGAACGGAGCAAAGTACAGAGAGATCCTTGATGAAAACCTGCTCCAGAGCGCTCAGGACCTCAGACTGGGGCGAAGATTCACCTTCCAATAATACAACGACCCTAAACACATAGCCAAGACAACGCAGGAGTGGCTTCGGGACAAGTCTCTGAATTTCCTTGAGTGGCCCAGCCAGAGCCCGGACTTGAACCCGATTGAACATTTCTGGAGAGAACTGAAAAAAGCTGTGCAGCGATGCTCCCCATCTAACCTGACCGAGCTTGAGAGGATCTGCAGAGAAGAATGGGAGAAACTCCCCAAATACAGGTGTGCCCAAGCTTGTAGCGTCATACCCAAGAAGACTCGAGGCTGTAATCGCTGCCAAAGGTGCTTCAAAAAAGTACTGAGTAAAGGGTCTGAATACTCACTCTCCCTGCCTGTTTCATTACACTACGATCACAGCCGGCTGCACACAATGATCATCTAGGGGGAAATCAGATATTCAACATTTTGATGCCATATTTATAATTATATAAAATATATGCAAAAAATTGTCCACCAGCAGGTTTTTGTGCCAATGCACCACACAACCAATAAATAAAACATACCGACTTCGGGCACTTCAATATCATGGTTTGCGTTTTCAATGCCACAATAAATAGCCTATGCAGTACATACTCTCTATGTCCCTCTCTCTCTCTCTCTCTCTCTCTCTCTCTCTCTCTCTCTCTCTCTCTCTCTCTCTCTCTCTCTCTCTTTCTCTCTCTCTCTCTCTCTCTATGTCCCTCTCTCTCTCTCTCTCTCTCTCTCTCTCTCTCTCTCTCTCTCTCTCTCTTTCTCTCTGTCCCTCTCTCTCTCTCTCTCTCTCTCTCTCTCTCTCTCTCTCTCTCTCTCTCTGTCCCTCTCTGTCTCCCTCTCTGTCCTGTCTCCTGTCCTCTCCACATGTCCTGTCCTCTCCTCACCACGTCTCCTCTCCTGTCCTGTCTTGGGTTGCTTGCAGAGAAGACAGTGAATATTCCTGAGTGGCCAAGTTACAGGTTTTATTTAAATCTGCTTGAAAATCTATGGCAAGATTTGAAAATGTATATCCAGCCATAATCCCCAACACCTTGACAGAGCTTGAAGAATTTTGAAAAGAATAATGGGAAAATGTTGCACAATCCAGCTCTTATGAGAGTTACCCAAGAAGACTCACAGCTGTAATCGCTGCCAACGGTGTTTCTAACATGTATTGACTCAGGTGGGTGAATACTTATCTATAATATAATATAATATGGCATTTAGCAGACGCTTTTATCCAAAGCGACTTACAGTCATGCGTGCATACATTTTTTTTTGTGTATGGGTGGTCCCGGGGATCGAACCCACTACCTTGGCGTTACAAGCGCCGTGCTCTACCAGCTGAGCTACAGAGGACCACATTGATTATCTAATCAAGTGTTATAATTTACATGAATCTTTTTATTTATATTTTTTACTTTACTTTTCTTCCACATTGACATTACAGGTCATTGTAGATCATTGACATTACAGGTCATTGTAGATCATTGACATTACAGGTCATTGTAGATCATTGACATTCCAGGTCAGTGTAGATCATTGACATTACAGGTCATTGTAGATCATTGACATTACAGGTCATTGTAGATCATTGACATTCCAGGTCAGTGTAGATCATTGACATTACAGGTCAGTGTAGATCATTGACATTACAGGTCATTGTAGATCATTGACATTACAGGTCATTGTAGATCATTGACATTACAGGTCATTGTAGATCATTGACATTACAGGTCATTGTAGATCATTGACATTCCAGGTCAGTGTAGATCATTGACATTACAGGTCAGTGTAGATCATTGACAAAAAAGTACAATTAAATTGGAAAGTGTATGTATTAAAGTCCCCGGCCACTTGGAGCGCCACTTCTGGATGTGCATTTTCTTGTTTGCTTATGGCCTGCTACAGCTCGTTGAGTGCGGTCTTAGTGCTAGCATCGGTTTGTGGTGGTAAATAGACAGCTACGAAAATTCTTGATTAAAACTCTCTTGGTAGATAGTGTGGTCTACAGCTTATCATGAGGCACACACCCCCACCCCTCGTCTTACCAGACGCAGCTGTTCTGTCCTGCCGATGCACGCAAAACCCAGCCAACTGTATATTATCCATGTCGTCGTTCAACCACGACCCGGTGAAAAATAAGATATTACAGTTTGTAATGTCCCGTTGGTAGGATAGTGTCGAACGGAGATCATCCAGTTTATTCTCCAGGGATTGCACGTTGGCCAATAGAACGGATGGTAGAGGCGGGTTACCCACTCGCCGACGAATTCTCACAAGGCATCCCGATCTCCACCCCCTGTATTTCCATATTTTCTTCATGCGAATGACAGGGATTTGGGTCTTGGAGAAGCAGTATATCCTTCGCGTCGGACTCATTCAATAAAAAATCTTTGTCCAGTTCGAGGTGAGTAATCGCTGTTCTGATATCCAGAAGCTTTTTTTCGGTCATAAGAGACAGTAGCAGCAACATTATGTACAAAATAAGTTACAAACAATGCGAAAAAAACACTCAAAATAGCACAGTTGGTGTTTGAAAACAAGAACACTTAAGCTTGTTGCATGCTTCCCAGTCGAAACAGTTTGTGCATATATGTATCACAATTCCAGTGGGTCAGAAGTTTACATACACTAAGTTGACTGTGCCTTTAAACAGCTTGGACTATTCCAGAAATGATGTCATGGCTTTAGAAGCTTCTGATAGGCTAATTGACATCATTTGAGTCAATTGGAGGTATACCTGTGGATGTATTTCAAGGCCTACCTTCAAACTCAGTGCCTCTTTGCTTGACATCATGGGAAAATCAACAAAATAAATCAGCCAAGACCTCAGAAGAAAAGTTGTAGACCTCCACAAGTCTGGTTCATCCTTGGGAGCAATTTCCAAATGCCTGAAGGTACCACATTCATCTGTACAAACAATAGTACGCAAGTATAAACACCATGGGACCACGCAGCCGTCATACCGCTCAGAAAGGAGACGTGTTCTGTCTCCTAGAGATGAACGTACTTTGGTGTGTGAAAAGTGCAAATCAATCCCAGAACAACAACAAAGGACCTTCTGAAGATGCTGGAGGAAACAGGTACAAAAGTATCTATATCCACAGTAAAACAAGTCCTATATCGACATAACCTGAAAGGCCGCTCAGCAAGGAAGAAGCCACTGCTCTAAAAACCGCCATAAAAAAAGCCTGACTACGGTTTGCAACTGCACTTGGGGACAAAGATCGTACTTTTTGGAGAAATGTCCTCTGGTCTGACGAAACAAAAATAGAACTGTTTGGCCATAATGACCATCGTTATGTTTGGAGGAAACGGGGGCAACTTGCAAGCCGAAGAACACCATCCCAACCGTGAAGCACGGGGGTGGCAGCATCATGCTGCGGGGGTGCTTTGCTGCAGGAGGGACTGGTGCACTTCACAAAATAGATGGCATTATGAGGAAGGAAAATTATGTGGATATATTGAAGCAACATCTCAAGATATCAGTCAGGAAGTTAAAGCTTGGTCGCAAATGGGTCTTCCAAATGGACAATGACCCCAAGCATGCTTCCAAAGTTGTGGCAAAATGGCTTAAGGACAACAAAGTCAAGGTATTGGAGTGGCCATCACAAAGCCCTGACCTCAATCCTATAGAAGATTTGTGGGCAGAACTGAAAAAAGCGTGTGCGAGCAAGGAGGCCTACAAACCTGACTCAGTTACACCAGCTCTGTCAGGAGGAATGGGCCAAAATTCACCAAACTTGTGGGAATTTTGTGGAAGGCTACCCGAAACGTTTGACCCAAGTTAAACAATTTAAATGCAATGCTACCAAATACTAATTGAGTGTATGTAAACTTCTGACCCACTGGGAATGTGATGAAAGAAATAAAAGCTGAAATAAATAATTCTCTCTACTATTATTCTGACATTTCACATTCTTAAAATAAAGTGGTGATCCTAACTGACCTAAGACAGGGAATTTTTACTAGGATTAAATGTCAGGAATTGTGAAAAACTGAGTTTAGAAGATTTTTTTTGGCTAAGGTGTATGTAAACTTCCGACTTGCCTTGCAGTAGCAGAGAGAACAGTCTATGGTTTGGATGGCTGGAGTCGTTGACAATTCTTTGGAGCTTCTTTGTCCCCCCCCCCCCCATTAAAAATAGTTACTTTCCACCAGGGGTTGGAACCAAAATGATTTTCCAATGTTTAGTTCTGAACAGAACCATTTTTTTTGAAGTTACGTTTTTTTAAATGTATTTATTTCACCTTTATTTAACCAGGTAAGCCAGTTGAGAACAAGTTCTCATTTACAACTGCGACCTGGCCAAGATAAAGCAAAGCAGTGCTATAAAAACAACAACAACACAGAGTTACATATGGAATAAACAAAACGTACAGTCAATAACACAATAGAAAATCTATATACAGTGTGTGCAAATGTAGTAAGTTATGGAGGTAAGGCAATAATTAGGCCATAGTGCAAAATAATTACAATTTAGTATTAACACTGGAGTGATAGATGTGCAGAAGATGATGTGCAAATAGAGATACTGGGGTGCAAATGAGCAAAATAAATAACAATGTAAATAACAATATGGGGATGAGGTAGTTGGGTGGACTAATTACAGATGGGCTGTGTACAGGTGCAGTGATCGGTAAGCTGCTCTGACAACTGATGCTTAAAGTTAGTGAGGGAGAACGTTCCACTGTTCCGACAAGCATAATAAAGTTCTGAACAGTTTTGAACCCCAAAAAAGTATATATAAAAATAAAAAATAAACGTAGTTTATATTGTTCCTTTCTGTTCCTTTTTAAACCTCTGAAATTATTTTTTACATTTAGCTCAACATTAAATGACTTCACCAGTCAGTGCGGATAGAGCAGCTTGCTATGAATCGGGCAAGCTATTTACACGCAATGGGCAGACGAGTGTAGGGCTTTTTGTGGGTGGCGAGAGAGCGAGAGAGGAGGCTTGTCTTGAAGCGCTGGGCATCTTGTTATGACATGCATTATCTGAATTAGGCCCACAGAATTATACCTACGGAGGAGCAGACTCTATGAAGAAACTTTGAATGTCATTGAACTTCAGAGAGTGTACCTATTTAGATTCCTTTTACTGAAGGACAACTGGACTGCTGCAGCCTTCATAAGAACAAAGCCTTTGATCAGGCCTTCCTGGTAAGTAGTTTTAGTTTGTGTCAGATTCCTTTTTTTATATGTGCACTGGTCGAAAAAGAAACCAATCCAATCTGAATGTAGGCCCTGCAGGCTAACGAGGCCTACAAGTTGTCAAATAGGCCTATGCATAAGCTTCTACTCTAGGGTTACTTTTCAAACACAACTCACTGATTTCTGAGATCAAAATTGATCTGCAATATAGTCCTAAACTATTGATAACTGAATAGGCTTTGTAGTAACTAAATAATGATGCTAATTATGCTGTGAGAACAAGGAATCCGCTGACGCTGTACTTTGATTATAAAGGTTTATTATATCAAAAGATTTCAGCGTCAATTTACAGACTTCTGCAGAGATCTGGAGAACAACCGCCCAATCTCTGATATGCTGTTACTCTCCGTCCTTTGTTTCAACCGTGGTATTTATATCCTATGCCCTATGTAACATAATATGGGTGTTTTCCCATAAACCAATCCCAGGAGGCCACCTAACAGACTTCCTCTAACACACCATTTGCAAACATCAACAAAGTCATAAACTGTTTAGACAAGTCTCTCCTTCTCAATGAGTAGCTAAATCAAATGTCAACATAATACATCAATGTGCTTATCTTATTAAAATAAAAATGTTGCTTCAAAATATGTTTTTTTTATATATATACATTTCTATCAATATTGCTGAATGAAAACGTTAGAGAGACAACAATTTCCGTTCTGGGAAGAGTTTTGTTTCCTGCACACTACCCTTACCGGAAGTTTAGCTTTTGTTGTCACACTGGAAGAAAATGGCTGCTGCTGTGAGTTTTTTTTCCAATGAACGCACTGAAATAATATCTTGTTTCTAAGCATTGGAGTTAAGATCTACAATAATGCAACTCATAAGGCATGTCCATTCTACTGTTTTAGATTGACGCTGCTTCATGCGTTTTTTGTCCTAGCCGATGTATTGCTAGCTAACTTTCGAAGAAGCAAGCTAGCTATGCTAACGTTAGCCTGCTAGCTAGACAGCCAGCGAGCTTGTTGCTGTGAACCAACTGGTTATCGCTTGCCTGTGAGCATGAAGTTCGCATAAAGCTAACTGGGTTATAGTGAAAATAACGATATTTCGTCTAAATGTATCGATCGAAACTGAGTTGTCTTGTACAGACAGATATATTATGCACCATTTGTTGATTATTTGAGAAATCACCACACGATCAAGCTTATATTTTATTTAGCGGTCAGCTACTGTAGCTAGCTATCACTTAACTGGACAGTATTTCTAGCCAACCCGCTCAAACAGTGGGTGCGTCTTTTTGCTGTTGTTGACAGTGTGTGTAGACTAGGTTTGACCCGGGCCGTGTGTGTTGTCTGTGTGTGTGTGCATGCAGGGTTTGAATGGTCTCTCTATGGAGGTGACGGTGTGGGGCTAAGGACGGTCACTCACCCAGCTACCGGTGGCAGACCACAATGGTAAGTATCTATCCATCACTGATCTCTCTGTGCGCGGATTGATACACTTTAGCCATTATATCTATGTACTACTTGTGATCTTGCCTGCCCTAGCTATATCTGTGCGCATGTGGTGTCTCTTCTGTTTCCATTGTGAAGTGTGTCTGCTAGATGACCGTGGGATATAGCTAGCTAGCTTACTATTTATCTGTAGTGCCCTGTGGCCAGTTAAGACAACTGAAGGGTACAATAATGAATTTCAAATGTTCTATTTGCAGCAACAAGTTTTGGAATATGCTTTGGATCGGGCTGAGGTAAAAGCTTTTATTTTATATATATATATATATATATATACATACATACACAGTACCAGTCAAAAGTTTGGACACACCTACTCATTCAAGGGTTCTTCTTTATTTGTACTATTTTCTACATTGTAGAATAATAGTGAATACATCTAAACTATGAAATAACACATATGGAATCATGTAGTAACCCAAAAAGTTTTAAACAAATCAAAATATATTTTATATTTGAGATTCTTCTAGTAACCACCCTTTGCCTTGATGACAGCTGTGCACACTCTTGGCATTCTCTCAACCAGCTTCATGAGGTAGTCACCTGGAATGCATTTCAATTAACAGGTGTGCCTTCTTAAAAGTTAATTTGTGGAATTTATTTCCTCCTTAATGCGTTTGAGCCAATCAGTTGTGTTGTGACAACAAGGGGGGGGGGGGGGGGGGGGGGGGGGGGGGTATACAGAAGATAGCCCTATTTGGTAAAAGACCAAGTCCATATTATGGCAAGAACAGCTCAAATAAGCAGAGAGAAACGACAGTCCATCATTACTTTAAGACATGAAGGTCAGTCAATATGGACAATTTCAAGAACTTTTAAGTTTCTTCCAGTGCAGTCACAAAAATAATCAAGCGCTATGATGAACTAGCTCTCAGTTACCTCTGCTGCAGAGGATAAGTACATTAGAGTTACCAGCCTCAGAAAATGCAGCCCAAATAAATGCTTCACAGAGTTCAATTCACAGACACATCTCAACATCAACTGTTCAGAGGAGACTGTGTGAATCAGGCCTTCATGGTTGAATTGCTGCAAAGAAACCACTACTAAAGGACACCTACACATGCGGAGATCATCCGTTCACCCACACCACGTCTCACAAAGACACAGCGGATTGAACCAAAAATCTCGAATTTGGACTCCAGACCAAAGGACACATTTCCACCGGTCTAATGTCCATTGCTCGTGTTTCTTGGCCCAAGCAGGTCTCTTCTTCTTATTGGTGTCCTTTAGTAGTGGTTTCTTTGCAGCAATTCGACCATGAAGGCCTGACCCACACAGTCTCCTCTGAACAGTTGATGTTGACATGTGTCTGTTACTTGAACTTTATTTGGTCTGCAATTTCTGAGGCTGGTAACTCTAATGAACTTATCCTCTGCAGCAGAGGTAACTCTGGGTCTTCCATTCATGTGGCGGTCCTCATGAGAGCCAGTTTCATCATAGCGCTTGATGGTTTTTGCGACTGCACTTGAAGAAACTTTCAAAGTTCTTAATGTTCCGTATTGATTGACCTTCATGTCTTAAAGTAATGATGGACTGTCGTTTCTCTTTGCTTATTTGAGCTGTTCTTGCCATAATATGGACTTGGTCTTTTACCAAATAGGGCTGTCTTCTGTATACCACCCGTACTTTGTCACAACACAACTGATTGGCTCAAACGCATTAAGAAGGAAATAAATTCCACAAATGAACTTTTAAGAAGGCACACCTGTTAATTGAAATGCATTCCAGGTGACTACCTCATGAAGCTGGTTGAGAGAATGCCAAGAGTGTGCAAAGCTGCCATCAAGGCAAAGGTGGCTATTTTGAAGAATATAAAAATATATTTTGATTTGTTTAACACTTTTTTGGGTTATTACATGATTCCATATGTGTTATTTCATAGTTTTGATGTCTTCACTATTATTCTACAATGCAAAAAGTAGGAAAAAATAAAGAAAAACCCTTGAATGAGTAGGTGTGTCCAAACTTTTGACTGGGACTGTATATATATATATGTTTATGTCTGTGTCCGTGTCAAATCAAACTTTTATTTGTCACATGCACCGAATACAACAGGTGTAGACCTTAAAGTGAAATGCTTACTTACAAGCCCTTAACCAACAATGCAGTTTTAAGAAAAATAAGTGTTAATTAAACAATAGATAACAAAAAAATGCAAATAGTCCGGGTAGCCATTTCATTAGCTGTTCGGGAGTCTTATGGCTTGGGGGTAGAAGCTGTTAAGAAGCCTTTTGGACCTAGACTTGGCACTCCGGTACCGCTTGCTGTGCAGTAGCAGAGAGAACAGTCTATGACTAGGGTGGCTGGAGTCTTTGACAATATTTAGGGCCTTCCTCTGACACCGCCTGTGATGTACTGGGCCATACGCACTACCCTCTGTAGTGCCTTGCGGTCGGAGGCAGAGCAGTAGCCATACCAGGCAGTGATGCAACCAGTCAGGATGCTCTCGATGGTGCAGCTGTGCAGCTGTAGAACTTTTTGAGGATCTGAGGACCCATGCCAAATCTTTTCAGTCTCCTTAGGGGAATAGGCTTTCTCGTGCCCTCTTCACGACTGTCTTGGTGTGTTTGGACCATGATAGTTTGTTGGTGATGTGGACACCAAAGAGCTTGAAGCTCTCAACCTGCTCCATTACAGCCCCGTCGATGAGAATGGGGGCGTGCTCGGTCCTCCTTTTCCTGTAGTCCACAATCATCTCCTTTGTCTTGATCATGTTGAGGAAGAGGTTGTTATCCTGGCACCACACAGCCAGGTCTCTGACCTCCTCCCTATAGGCTGTTTCATCGTTGACGGTGATCAGGCCTACCACTGTTGTGACGTCGGCAAACTTAATGATGGTGTTGGAGTCGTGCTTGGCCACGCAGTTGTAGGTGAACAGGGAGTACAGGAGGGGACTGAGCATGCACCCCTGAGGGGCCCCCGTGTTGACGATCAGCGTGGCAGATGTGTAGTTACCTACCCTTACCACCTGGGGGCGGCCTATCAGGAAGTCCAGGATCCAGTTGCAGAGGGAGGTGTTTAGTCCCAGGATCCTAGCTTAGTGATGAGCTTTGAGGGCGCTATGGTGTTGAACGCTGAGCTGTGGTCAATGAATCGCATTCTCACGTAGGTGTTCCTTTTGTCCAGGTGGGAAAGGGCAGTGTGGAGTGAAATAGAGATTGCATCATCTGTGGATCTGTTGGGGCGTTATGCAAATTGGAGTGGGTCTAGGGTTTCTGGGATAGTGGTGTTGATATGAGCCATGTCCAGCCTTTCAAAGCACTTCATGGCTACAGACGTCAGTGCTACGGGTCGGTAGTCATTTAGGCAGGTTATCTTAGAGTCCTTGGGCACGGGACTATGGTGGTCTGCTTGAAACATGTTGGTATTACAGACTCAGCCAGGGACAGGTTGAAAATGTCAGTGAAGACACTTGCCAGTTGGTCAGCGCGTGCTCGGAGTACACGTCCTGGTAATCCGTCTGGCCCTGCGGCCTTGTGAATGTTGACCTGTTTAAAGGTCTTACTCAAATCGGCTACGGAGAGCGTGATCACACAGTCATCCGGAACAGCTGATGTTCTCATGCATGCTTCAGTGTTGCTTGTCTCGACGCGAGAATAGAAGTAATTTAGCTCGTCTGGTAGGCTTGTGTCACTGGCAGCTCGCGGCTGTGCTTCCCTTTGTAGTCTGTAATAGTTTGCAAGCCCTGCCACATCCGACGAACGTCGGAGCCGGTGTAGGAAGATTCAAACGTAGTCCTGTATTGACGCTTTGCCTGTTTGATGGTTCGTCGGAGGGCATAGCAGGATTTCTTATAAGAGTCCGGGTTAGAGTCCCGCTCCTTAAAAGCGGCAGCTCTACCCTTTAGCTCAGTGCGGATGTTGCCTGTAATCCATGGCTTCTGGTTGGGGTATGTACGTACGGTCACTGTGGGGACGACGTCATCGATGCACTTATTGATGAAGCCAGTGACTGATGTGGTGTACTCCTCAATGCCATTGGCTGAATCCCGGAACATATTCCAGTCTGTGCCAGCAAAACAGTCCTGTAGCTTAGCATCTGCGTCATCTGACCACTTCTTTATTGACCGAGTCACTGGTGCTTTCTGATTTAGTTTTTGCTTGAAAGCAGGAATCAGGAGGATAGAGTTATGGTCCGTGCATGTGTATCAGTTCTAAGACATCAGACTTTTGTGTTTCTGTCTTTGTTCAGCACATTGTGTGTTTCTGTCTTCGTTCAGTACATTGTGTGTTTCTGTCTATGTTCAGCACATTGTGTTTCTGTGTTTCTGTGTCTTCGTTCAGTACATTGTGTGTTTTTCTGTCTTTTTCAGTACATTGTGTGTTTCTGTCTATGTTCAGTACATTGTGTGTTTCTGTCTTCGTTCAGTACATTGTGTGTTTCTGTCTTCGTTCAGTACATTGTGTGTTTCTGTCTTCGTTCAGTACATTGTGTGTTTCTGTCTTCGTTCAGTACATTGTTGAAAGTGCTCGTCAACAGCCAGCCAAGAGGAGAGCGTTGTCCGGAGGGAGGAAGAGTTTATACCAGAAACTATACGAGCTCTACATCGAAGAGTGTGAGAAGGAACCAGAGCTCAAGGTAACCAGTAGAAGTCAGGTTGTATAGAAAATGCAAGCGTTTTGACAGACCTAATCACTGGACCCATTGACCTGTAGCTTCATTAGGGCTAAATCACCGTAGCAAAATGTTTTGGAACAGAAAAAATGAAAAAACCAGGGTTCTTATAGGAGAAGTCAGATTACTTCAGAACGTTTTCTTCTGTTTCGTGCCTACTGAACGTTGACCCTGATGTCCTCTGTAGCTCAATTGGTAGTTGTTTTTCGATACAGCAGAACATTTAGTGACAGTCACTGATAGTCTTTTTCGTTTTTCTGTTTTGCCTCCACATTGGTTACCTCAGACATCTAGGATTGTATTGGTATTACATCTGATCCCCGGGACCACCCATACGTAAAAATGTATGCGCACATGACTGTAAGTCGCTTTGGATAAAAAGCGTCTGCTAAATGGCTTATTATTATTATTATTATTATTATGTCGTAAAAAATCTTCCTGCTTATCAATATTGATTATTCCTGTAATCAGATTGATGATTGTTTTTTCTGTTCTTCCTGTATATGAATGTGAATGGATTGTTATGAATAATCCTATATTATTTATTGATTATGTTCTGTTGTGTAGAAGCTGCGTAGGAATTTGAATGATAAGCAGGATACCATTTAGTGACTGTTTTCCTGTTCTTCGTGGTTAGAAGCTGTGTAGGAATGTCAACCTGCTGGAGAAGCTGGTGTCTCAGGAGTCAGTGTCATGTCTGGTGGTCAACCTTTACCCCGGCAACCAGGGATACTCCCTCATGCTACGCGGCAAGAATGGATCTGGTGAGAGATCAATCCTAACCAAACCCTTACAATCACACAGTACAGCCTGACGATATATACAGTCAATGGTTACATACAGTAGCAGTCAAAAGTTTGGACACACCTACTTATTCAAGGGTTTTTATTTTATTTGTACTATTTTCTACATTGTAGAATAATAGTGAAGACATCAAAACTATGAAATAACACATATGGAATCATGTAGTAACCAAAAAAGTGTTAAACAAATCAAAATATATTTTATATTTGAGATTCTTCAAATAGCCACCCTTTGCCTTGATGACAGCGTTGCACACTCTTGGCATTCTCTCAACCAGCTTCACCTGGAATGCTTTTCCAACAGTCTTGAAGGAGTTCCCACATATGCTGAGCACTTGTTGGCTGCTTTTCCTTCACTCTGCGGTCCGACTCATCCCAAACCATCTCAATTTGGTTGAGGTCGGGGGATTGTGGAGGCCAGGTCATCTGATGCAGCACTCCATCACTCTCCTTCTTGGTAAAATAACCCTTACACAGCATGGAGGTGTGTTGGGTCATTGTCCTGTTGAAAAAGAAATGATAGTCCCACTAAGCGCAAACCAGATGGGATGGCGTATCGCTGCAGAATGATGTGGTAGCCATGCTGGTTAAAAAAAATAAAAATCACAGACAGTGTCACCAGCAAAGCACCCCCACACCATCACACCTCCTCCTCCATGCTTTACGATGGGAAGTACACATGTGGAGATCATCCTTTCACCCACACCGCGTCTCACAATGACATGGCAGTTTGAACCAAAAATCTCCAATTTGGACTCCAGACCAAAGGACAAATTTCCACCGGTCTAATGTCCATTGCTCGTGTTTCTTGGCCCAAGCAGGTCTCTTCTTCTTATTGGTGTCCTTTAGTAGTGGTTTCTTTGCAGCAATTTGACCGTGAAGGCCTGATTCACACAGTCTCCTCTGAACAGTTGATGTTGAGATGTGTCTGTGACTTTAACTCTGTGAAGCATTTATTTGAGCTTCAATTTCTGATGCTGGTAACTCTAATGAACTTATCCTCTGCAGCAGAGGTAACTCTGGGTCTTCCTTTCCTGTGGCGGTCCTCATGACAGCCAGTTTCATCAAGGCAAAGGTGGCTATTTTGAAGAATCTCAAATATAAAATATATTTTGATTTGTTTAACACTTTTTTGGTTACTACATGATACCATATGTGTTATTTCATAGTTTTGATGTCTTCACTATTATTCTACAATGCAAAAAATAAAGAAAAACCCTTGAATGAGTAGGTGTGTCCAAACTTTTGACTGGTAGTCTATAAGTTACCAGACCCGGATTCAGGGATTGTATGTATCGTTGAATATCTGAGGTACTGTATGTAGTATTTTGAAGGATGTTTTTTCTTTGTTTGCTAGACTCTGAGACGATCCGTCTGCCGTACGAGGAAGGACAGCTGTTGGAGTACCTGGATGCTGAGGAGCTTCCTCCTATCCTGGTGGATCTCTTGGAGAAGTCCCAGGTGTGTGGCTGTGGGTTTGTGTGTGTGTGTGTGTGTGTGTGTGTGTGTGTGTGTGTGTGTGTGTGTGTGTGTGTGTGTGTCTGTGTGTGTCTGTGTGTGTGTGTGTGTGTCTGTGTCTGTGTGTGTGTCTGTGTGTCTGTGTGTCTGTGTGTCTGTGTGTCTGTGTGTCTGTGTGTCTGTGTGTCTGTGTGTCTGTGTGTCTGTGTGTGTGTGTGTGTGTGTGTGTGTGTGTGTCTGTGTGTGTGTGTGTCTGTGTGTGTGTGTGTGTGTGTGTGTGTGTGTGTGTGTCTGTGTGTGTGTTCCCTCCCTGTAACGCTCTGTCTCCTTGTCCAGGTGAACATCTTCCACTGTGGTTGTGTGGTGGCAGAGGTCAGAGACTACAGACAGTCTGGCAACACTAAGGTCCCCTCCTTCCAGAGCAGACACGTCCTGCTACGGCCTACCATGCAGGTAGGAACTAGCACCACATAGACATATAATGGAAAGAGCAGGCACCATGCAGGTAGGAACTAGCACCACATAGACATATAATGGAAAGAGCAGGCACCATGCAGGTAGGAACTAGCACCGCATAGAAATAGAATGGAAAGAGCAGGCACCATGCAGGTAGGAACTAGCACCGCATAGAAATAGAATGGAAAGAGCAGGCACCATGCAGGTAGGAACTAGCACCGCATAGAAATAGAATGGAAAGAGCAGGCACCATGCAGGTAGGAACTAGCACCGCATAGACATATAATGGAAAGAGCAGGCACCATGCAGGTAGGAACTAGCACCGCATAGAAATATAATGGAAAGAGCAGGCACCATGCAGGTAGGAACTAGCACCGCATAGAAATAGAATGGAAAGAGCAGGCACCATGCAGGTAGGAACTAGCACCGCATAGAAATAGAATGGAAAGAGCAGGCACCATGCAGGTAGGAACTAGCACCACATAGACATATAATGGAAAGAGCAGGCACCATGCAGGTAGGAACTAGCACCGCATAGAAATAGAATGGGAAGAGCAGGCACCATGCAGGTAGGAACTAGCACCGCATAGAAATAGAATGGAAAGAGCAGGCACCATGCAGGTAGGAACAAGCACCGCATAGAAATAGAATGGAAAGAGCAGGCACCATGCTGGTAGGAACTAGCACCGCATAGAAATAGAATGGAAAGAGCAGGCACCATGCAGGTAGGAACGTCTCCTGAGTGGCGCAGTGGTCTAAGGCACTGCATCGCAGTGCTAACTGTGCCACTAGAGATCCTGGTTCGAATCCAGGCTCTGTCGCAGCCGTCCGCGACCGGGAGACTCATGGGCGGCGCACAATTGGCCCAGCGTCGTCCAGGATAGGGGAGGGAATGGCCGGCAGGGAAGTAGCTCAGTTGGTAGAGCATGGCGTTTGCAACGCCAGGGTTGTGGGTTCGATTCCCACGGGGGGCCAGTATAAAAAAATATGTATTCACTAACTGTAAGTCGCTCTGGATAAGAGCGTCTGCTAAATGACTAAAATGTAAATGTAACTAGCACCACATAGACATAGAAAGGAAAGAGCAGGCACCATGCAGGTAGGAACTAGCACCGCATAGACATAGAATGGAAAGAGCAGGCACCATGCAGGTAGGAACTAGCACCGCATAGACATAGAATGGAAAGAGCAGGCACCATGCAGGTAGGAACTAGCACCGCATAGAAATAGAATGGAAAGAGCAGGCACCATGCAGGTAGGAACTAGCACCACATAGAAATAGAATGGAAAGAGCAGGCACCATGCAGGTAGGAACTAGCACCGCATAGAAATAGAATGGAAAGAGCAGGCACCATGCAGGTAGGAACTAGCACCGCATAGAAATAGAATGGAAAGAGCAGGCACCATGCAGGTAGGAACTAGCACCGCATAGAAATAGAATGGAAAGAGCAGGCACCATGCAGGTAGGAACTAGCACCGCATAGAAATAGAATGGAAAGAGCAGGCACCATGCAGGTAGGAACTAGCACCGCATAGAAATAGAATGGAAAGAGCAGGCACCATGCAGGTAGGAACTAGCACCACATAGAAATAGAATGGAAAGAGCAGGCACCATGCAGGTAGGAACTAGCACCACATAGAAATAGAATGGAAAGAGCAGGCACCATGCAGGTGAGAACCAGGAGAACGGTGGTATTCAATCTTTTTCAGCGGGCACCCCGTTTTTTTCCACCAGAAATTCTGGGGACCCCACCCCAAATGTAATGACACAACCTTAAATGGACACTTCAGGATTTTGGAAATGTCTCTGTGTCTAGTACGAAGGAAGTTAGAGGTATTTTTTGCGAGTCAATGCTTAACTAGCGTTAGCGCAGTAACTGGAAAGTCTACGGGTATCTGTTAGCATGCTAGTATATACCCGTCGACTTAAACACACACACAATACCCCCACTTTGAATACCACTGCTCTAGAACCGTAGAAACAGAATGGGTAGGACAGACACCATGCAGGTGAACCAGGGGAACACTCTAGAACCATAGACATGAATGGATAGAAGTATGAAACAGTTTGAAAAATGTAATAATAATTGTAAGTCGCTCTGGATAAGAGCGTCTTCTAAATGACTAAAATGTAAATGTAAACAGACACCATGCAGGAAGGCAGAGGCTATAAGGACACTCCTGACCTGAAATTGTTTCTGTTGTTAGAAACAGATGAGATTAACATTCCTGCAACAATATTTTGTTGAAATATAATTTGATCTCTGAGAAATTAAGCTAATTCATTGCACCCAAAATGGTCATTTAATTTGTAGGATTCATATAATAGATAATGTACTTGTCCTCCGATTTGACCAAACTTTTTCTAACAATGAGGTAGACTAGAATTTTGTACACATTTGTTTACATCCCTGTTAGTGAGCATTTCTCCTTTGCCAAGATAATCCATCCACCTGACAGGTGTGGCATATCAAGAGGCTGGTTAAACAGCATGATCATTACACAGGTGCACCTTGTGCTGGGGACAATAAAAGGCCAATCTAAAATGTGCAGTTTTGTCACACAACACAATGCCACAGATGTATCAAGTTGAGGGAGCGTGCAATTGGCATGCTGACTGCAGGAATGTCCACCAGAGCTTTTGCCCCAGAATTGAATGTTCATTTCTCTACCATAAGCCGCCTCCAACATTGTTTTAGAGAATTTGGCAGTACGTCCAACCGGCTTCACAACCTCACCAGGGTCTTGACCTGACTGCATTTCGGCGTCGTAACCGACTTCAGTGGGCAAATGCTCACCTTCGATGGCCACTGGCATGCTGTGGAAGTGTGCTCTTCACGGATGAAATCCAGTTTCAACTGTACCGGGCAGATGGCGTTGTGTGGGCGAACGGTTTGCTGATGTCAACGTTGTGAACAGAATGCCCCATGGTGGCGGTGGTTATGGTATGGGCAGGCATAAACTACGGACAACGAACACAACTGCAATTTATCGATGGCAATTTGAATGCACAGAAATACTGTGAAGAGATCCTGAGGCCCATTGTCGTGCCATTCATCCGCTGCCATCACCTCATGTTTCAGCATGATAAATTCTAAAAAAGATTGTGGGGGCTGTTTTGTTAGACTTCAGTGCGGCTTTTGACATTATCGATCATAGTCTGCTGCTGGAAAAACGTATGTGTTATGGCTTTACACCTCCTGCTATATTGTGGATAAAGAGTTACCTGTCTAACAGAACACAGAGGGTGTTCTTTAATTGGAAGCCTCTCCAACATAATCCAGGTAGAGTAAAGCCAGTGTGTCTATGTATGCGGATGACTCAACACTATACACGTCAGCTACTACAGCGACTGAAATAACTGCAACACTTAACAAAGAGCTGCAGTTAGTTTCAGAATGGGTGGCAAGGAATAAGTTAGTCCTGAATATTTCCAAAACTAAAAGCATTGTATTTGGGTCAAATCATTCACTAAAACCCTAAACCTCAACTACATCTCGTAATGAATAATGTGGAAATTGAGCAAGTTGAGGTGACTAAATTGCTTGGAGTAACCCTGGATTGTAGACTGTCATGGTCAAAACATATTGAAACAACAGTAGCTAATATGAGGAGAAGTATGTCCATAATTAAGCGCTGCTCTGCCTTCTTAACAACACTATCAACAAGGCAGGTCCTACAGGCCCTAGTTTTGTCGCACCTGGACTACTGTTCAGTAGTTTGGTCAGGTGCCACAAAGAGGGACTTAGGAAAATTGCAGTTGGCTCAGAACAGGGCAGCATAGCTGGCCCTTAAAAGTACCGTATTTTCCGCACTATAAGGCGCACCGGATTATAAGGCGCACCTTCAATGAATGGCCTATTTTAGAACTGTTTTCATATATAGGGCGCACCGGATTATAAGGCGCATAGAATAGAAGATACTGTAGTCAAACGAATTGACTGGGGTTGCGTTATGCATCCACTAGATGGAGCTGTGCTAAAAGGAATGTCAACAAAACAGTCAGATAAAGTCAAACTTTATTAAGCGTTCTGACAACTCCGTTCACTCCCATGGTAATGTTGTTCAAACGTTAATGTGCATATTAACAATATCTCCCAGCCTTGCTCACTCTTCTCCCAAACGTGGAGGGGAACCTTTCCCTGATTCAGTAAACACGTAGTAAAAGAAACAGTCTGATACCACTAAATCAAACGTTAGTGCATAACTCAACATTGTTCAGTTACATATAACACGTAAAGCTCACTTTTTTCAGTTCATTCCCCATCCACGAACCCCTCGAATTCTTCTTCTTCAGTGTCCGAATTGAACAGTTGGGCGACTACGGCATCCAACCTGCCCGGCTCCCTCTCGTCATTATCCGAGTCAGTGTCGCTGCTGTTGCCTGGCAGTTCAGATATTATTCCTGCCTTCGTGAAAGCTTTGACCACAGTTGAGACCGATATATCAGCCCAGGCATCCACGATCCATTGGCAGATAGTGGCGTAAGTCGCCCGGCGCTGTCTCCCCGTCTTGGTGAACGTGTGTTCGCCTTCTGTCATCCACTGCTCCCACGCAGCTCGCAGTCTAGCTTTGAACGCCCTGTTGACACCAATATCTAGCGGCTGGAGTTCTTTAGTTAATCCACCCGGAATGACGGCAAGCTCCGAATTAGTTTGCTTCACTTTTTTTTTGACAGCATCGGTGATATGGGCGCGCATTGAGTCGTAGATCAATAGGGACGGAGCTGTGTGGAAAAAGCCACCCGGTCTCTTGACGTAAATTTCTCTCAGCCACTCACTCATCTTTTCCTCATCCATCCATCCCTTCGGGCTAGCTTTGATGACGACGCCGGCTGGAAAGTTCTCTTTTGGCAAGGTCTTCCTCTTGAAAATAATCATGGGTGGAAGTTTCTGGCCATTAGCCTGGCAGGCGAGAACTACAGTGAAGGATGACTTCTCATTCCCTGTGGTACGTACAGACACCGTACTGGTCCCCGTTTTCTCCACAGTGCGGTTCACGGGAATATCAAAGGTGAGTGGAACCTCGTCCATGTTGGTGATGTGCTCTGGCCGGATCTTCTTTTCAGTGATCTTATTTTTGCAGTATGCGCGGAAAGTGACCAGCTTTTCTTGGTAATCTTTTGGCAGTTGCTGCGAGACGGTAGTTCGTGTGCGGATGGAGAGATTACGTCTTTTCATAAAACGAAAGCACCAAGAAGGACCGCCTCGAAATTCATCGATTGTCATGTCCCGTGCTAGCGCTGTTGCCTTCATTCGAATAGTGACTGTAGAGACGCTTCTACTTGCTGCTCTCTGTTCAACAACCCACTGTTCGAGTTTGTCCTCTAACTGTGGCCATCTCGCTTTGTTCCCGCGGAAACTCTGTTTAGTCTTCTTTACTTGGCGTAGGTCATCTTCTTGCTTCCTCCACTTCCGTACCATTGATTCATTAATGTTGAATTTCTCTCGCTGCTGCTCTATTCCCATATTCTACTGCATGACCGACAGCCTTGAGCTTGAACTCTGCGTCGTAAGCGTGTCTCTTGAAAGGTGCCATTTTGGGGTCTTTATACACACACAAGTGGTGTGGGACTGTGAGTAAGCACAATACCGGTGTGTACTGGCTACCGTAATGCTGCAAGTGGTGCGGCTTTGTAGTTTACCAGTCGTACTGAAACATTTCATTATTATTAAATTGTTTTTATTGGTTTTTCATACTGAAACATTTTGACAGAGCACCTTGAGCGCCGTGTACAACCAGTATGGATCAACCAATTAACCAATTGATCCATACATAAGGCGCTCCGGATTATAAGGCGCACTGTCGTTTTTTTGAGAAAATGAAAGGCTTTTAAGTGCGCCTTATAGTGCGGAAAATACGGTACAACGGAGAGCTAACATTAATAATATGCATGTCAATTTTTCATGGCTCAAAGTGGAGGAGAGATTGACTTCATCACTACCTGTTTTTGAAAGAAGTGTTTGACATGCTGAATGCACCGAGCTGTCTGTTCAAAACTACTAGCACACAGCTCGGACAACACCCATGCATACCCCACAAGACATGCCACCAGAGGTCTCTTCACAGTCCCCGGGACCACCCATACACAAAAAAAATTTATGCACACATGACTGTAAGTCGCTTTGGATAAAAGCGTCTGCTAAATGGCATATTATTATTTATTTATTATTATGACTACATGGAACTCTATTCCACATCAGGGGCCTGTTGCACAAAACTAGGATAAGGGATTAAGCCAGGATATCTTGGTGATCCTCGCTCAATTGATCCGTAATCGGTTGCACTAAAGATGGATAGGGGGCAGGAGGATATGTTTATGGTATAAATTACCATGGAGATTTTATTCTGTGGAGCTAGCCTGCTCCAGACCAGGCTAAATTCCAGGATCTATTTAATCTCATCCCTACTGTCAGTCAGCAGTCACCACAAATGGAAACCAATAGTTATTTCACTGCTCACTATACATTGTTATCACATATAACTAGACCCACTGTCATTATTTAAACGTTTGTGATCATTAATTTCAATGATTTTGGATAAAAAATGATTTTTAGATGATGTTGCTATCATTAGATAATTTACAGTTTCCCATAGACTATAAGGCTATATATAAAATGATAGAATATTAGGGCCACAGAGGGGAAAAAAACACAAGTCATAATATTGTAACCAGTTGTTTTAAGGGAGGACAGTTGTTAAAATGACAGATGTGGGGCATTGTGAAATTGTACTTCAGTATGGTTTCATAAACAAAGACATGCTGATGTGCCAGAATATGAAGTATCACATTGTCATAAGTATCAAAACTGTAAAAACAATATGTAGCTTTTCTGCAGAAAGAACCAGCCTCATAAATTTATGACTTTATCCTTTTTCTTCAGTGTGGCCCTAGTACTCTGTCATATAAACAAATACACATTCCATATGAATATAAAAACACAATGTGTAACATTATGTTCCTTTATTGAATAAGGACAAAACAAAGCAGGTAAAACCATCAGCTCCTTTCGAAACTGAAGTCACAGTGACTCTACAAGATGGAAAGCACAGAATCCAAGCATATTATACAAAAATGATACATACACATTCAAAGGTCTGTATATAACACACCCTGCATGTCTGCACACTAAATAAATGCAGGACAAATCCATACACATCAACTGAACAGACAAATGAATGGATGCAGTAGCCTCCCTGCAGCCTTGTATTACACACAGTATACCGCACAAACATCATAAGAGGCCAAATTCGTAAAAAAACGAACCCAAAAAAACCCAAATTCCTCTGCCACCGCAGGACATATTTAACCAAAATTGAAAGCACACATACTAACTAAAATAATTCAACACATATTGGTCCCTCAGCAGCCGACCACTGTCGTCATCAGGGAAGATTGCCGGATTGTCCCAGTCCATGGCTGGTGGCACTCTGGGGTCCCTCTCCTTCCTCAGGCAGGCCACATTGTGGAGGACAGCACAAGCCACAGTAATATCACATGCCCTAACAGGGCTGACCCTCAATTTGTGAAGGCAGTGAAAGCGTGCCTTCAGGAGGCCCAAAGGTCATTTCAACTCTGGCCCTGGTCCTGGCATGGGCATGGGTTGTAGGCCTGCTGTGCTTCCTGGGGGTCTGTGAAAGGTGTCAGGAGAAAAGGCTGGCAGCCATAACCCCCTGTCTCCCAGCAACACACCAGAGAATTCACCTGTCAACACAAAAATCTCATCATTACTACCTCATAAACACAGTGATATTCTTGACACAGCCATGATGGTTATAAATAGGGGTTGTGTGGCTTACCTTGTGATAGGCACTGATAGATTTCAGAGGCCCGAAAGATTCTGGAGTCATGGACTGAGCCAGGCCATTTTGCCACAACATTGCTGATCACACAGTCAGCATTGCAGACCATCTGAAATCATAAGATGAGGAATATTACACCAATCAATGCACATCACTGGCAATGCAGAGTGTTCGTCAATGGACAATATCAAAAAGTTATGTTCACCTGAACATTAATGCTGTGAAAGGATTTCCTATTCACAAAATCGGCCTCATGGGCACCTGAGGGGGCTTTTATCCTTATGTGTGTGCAGTCCACTGCACCAATGACATTGGGGAAAACCTGTCACACAAAGTAATGAGTATCCTACTATTTGTTAACAGTTGTCCTGTAATTTGTAGATCCTCTTACCTGCAATCCTATAGAACTCCTCTTTGATGTCACAGAGTCTTCTGTGGCCAGGGAAGGAGATGAAGACATCTGCTAATGCTTTGATAGCCAGACACACACACTCCTTATTGTGCGGCAAATTGTGGCCTTGTTCAGCTGTTCTGCATCCCCCACTGAGTACAGGAAGGCTCCACTAGCAAAAAAGCGCAAGGCCACACAAACCATTTGCTCCACACTCAGTGCATGGCTCCGTGCAGTGCGGTGCTTAATCCTGGGACCCAGTAGTCTGCATAGATACCTGATGCCATCTGCAGAAAACCTGTATCTTTCATATAGATGGTCATCAGGGAAGGCCAGTGGGTCCAACCGGGTCCCTGAAGACCCTTTTCTCCGCCTGAAGGCTCTCCTCAGCACAAGTGCTTCTTCATCCACCACATCTCGCACGAATGGGCATGCCATTGTCAGAGCAGAAAGGAACACACAATTTTGGGCCTTCATATAGGCTAGTGGCCACACCTGGTGCTGGGGGGTGGGCAAAAGAGGGCGATGCCTTATAACGATGACTTGGTTGTACTGATTGCTGGGGAAAATAAAAAAACCTTAGAAAGATGCCACCGTCCTGTGTGCTCACAATAAGAGCTCATATGTCATGGCTCACTTGACTTTACGAGAATATACCAAATTTTTATTTTGAGCTGTGTCATCTTCTTGGAGCTGGGGGAGGAAAGAAAAATAATGATTAATACATTTGTGTTACAGTTAGCATACAGTGTACATTGAAGGCATATCTCACCTCCCTCTCAAGTTTTTTTTTTTTTTTCAAGGTCCAGTTTCCTAATTGTCCTCTTTTTTATTTCGGACTCCAGTGCAAGATTTTCCATCTTTTTCTTCTTGTACTGAATGTCTATGTCTGCCAGTTCTATTTGGCGCCGGAGTTGTGGTTGCCATACAACTTTCTGATAGCTTGTGAGCTCTGTGAACACAATACAATTAGCGCAGCTGGAATTTGGCAGGATGTGGTGTCCTTTTATTAATACGCACTATGTTGCCAGGCTGGTTTTCCCACTGTATAGCATCTGGGTCCTGTAAAAGAAATTAGATTTTTTGATTTTGATGAGGACTCCTCACCATTGTAGAGTAAATAGTACTTTCACAGTCTTAACATGATACCTCATGCCTTCTGGAATCCAGAGAGATGGTCTCCTCCTCATCATCGTCTCCATCATGTGCTGTTGCTGCTGCACTGGGGCCTTCACCCTATCACATTTAATCGGATTCATATTGAAGCTAGTAGACAAGACATGCCAGGCCTACAGTATGCCTTTGATGGAGTACTCACTGGATCAGCATCGTCTCTGGTGCTTGTGCTGGTGGCTCTAACAGGAACACAGTGCTGCCAGACACTGCAAGGCAATAGGTAAACCAAAGTCAGACAGTCCAAATTGATTCAATATGAATGTGGTTGTATCCCATGTAGAGATGGAAGGACATACCTTGAATGAAAGCGGGTGGCATCTTGGGAGGAACCTATGCTCGTCTCTTTCCCCCCAGGGATCCCCTCTAAGACGGGCCTGCCTTTATTTAGCTCCAAGGCCATGTCCTCCTGCTGGGGTAAGGTCAGCCTTTGGTGACCCACCACCCGTGCCTTGTCTGTGGGTATTCTTTTTCACTGCTAAAACAGTACAGACAATGTGTGAGCAGGCACCTTCTGGGTACAATATATGCTTGTGCTTTGTTAAATATTAGTCAGGGACCATACCATTCTGCAGAATGTTCTTGTATTTGATTTTGACCTGCTGCCATGTCCGTTTTGGCCCGTTCATGTTTAATCTACACACACACACACACACATTTAATGGAGTCACACTGCAAAAAATTACTTGGTATTTTTGTCTTGTTTTCAGTTAAAAATATCAAAAAATTATCATAGCTTTATACAGTGTGATGGAGTTACTTTACACAATTTCACTCATATCTGCAGTGCATTCAATTAAAAATTTACCGTTTCATAATTACAGTACAACTGCATTTTTGGAGATGTGAATTAAATATTTGAATTGTAATTGTGATGTTTCAGCGGAGCGGTGAGTGTGTAATTGTGCACTACTTACGCATTCAGGCGGTCTGCAATACTTTGCCACGCTTTTTCTCTTTGCTTTATCACTGTGGCGGTGTTGCCTTTCTTCTTAATTATATATTTTACCTCCTCGTATGCCTCCATGAGGATTTGTGCTTCCGACGGGGAAAAGTACGCGGCTCTAGTTGCCATGGTAAATCAGTTAATCTGTGATCTGTGGCGGGGGTCTATTTGAGTGAGCCGTGAGCGCGCACCTATCCAGGATTGGTTTCACCTGGCTTAATGAATCCGTGTCTGCTCATCCTGGCTTGGTCTTTGTGCAACCAATTAAGCCTGTACGCACATGTTTTGGCTTCATTGAGCTCAGCTGAGTCATTTATCCCGGATGTCTTAATTCTACTTTTGTGCAACAGGCCCCAGGTAACTGATGCAAGCAGTAGAAATAATAGTTTTTTTTAAACATGTAAAAATACACCTTATGGAACAAGCGGGGACTGTGAAGAGACACACACACAGGTACATACACACATACACAGGTACATACACACACACAGGTACATACACACACACACAGGTACATACACACACACACAGGTACATACACACACACACAGGTACATACACACACACACAGTACATACACACACACACAGGTACATACACACACACACAGGTACATACACACATACATATAGACACTCACTCTACACACACGTACACATGGATGTTGTATTGTAAATATGTGATAGTGGAGTAGTGGCCCGAGGGAACACACTAAATGTATTGGGTAAAGTGTTATGAAATATAATGTCATGTAATATTTTAAATTGTACATAACTGCCTTAATGTTGCAGGACCCCAGGAAGAGTAGCTGCTGCCTTGGCAGCTAATGGGGATCCTTAATAAATACAAATACAAATCTAAGTGTCACATGATCTCAGTATATATACACATGTTTTGAAAGGCCCCAGAGTCTGCAACACCACTAAGCAAGGGGCACCACCAAGCAAGCGGCACCATGAAGACTAAGGAGCTCTCCAAACAGGTCAGGGACAAAGTTGTGGAGAAGTACAGATCAGGGTTGGGTTATAAAAGAATATCAGAAACTTTGAACATCCCACGGAGCACCATTAAATCCATTATTTAAAAAATGGAAAGAATATGGCACCACAACAAACCTGCCAACAGAGGGCCGCCCACCAAAACTCACGGATCAGGCAAGGATTAATCCGAGAGGCAAGAAAGAGACCAAAGATAACCCTGAAGGAGCTGCAAAGCTCCACAGTGGAGATTGGAGTATCTGTCCGTAGGACCACTTTAAGCATTACACACCACAGAGCTGGGCTTTACGGAAGAGTGGCCAGAAAATAGCCATTGCTTAAAAAATAAAATAAGCAAACACGTTTGGTGTTCGCCAAAAGGCATGTGGGAGACTCCCCAAACATATGGAAGAAGGTACTCTGGTCAGAAGAGACTAAAATTGAGCTTTTTGGCGATCAAGGAAAACGCTATGTCTGGCGCAAAACCAACACCTCTCATCACCCCGAGAACACCATCCCCACAGTGAAGCATGGTGGTGGCAGCATCATGCTGTGGGGATGTTTTTCATCGGCAGGGACTGGGAAACTGGTCAGAATTGAAGGAATGATGGATGGCGCTAAATACAGGGACATTCTTGAGGGAAACCTGTTTCAGTCTTCCAGAGGTTTGAGACTGGGATGGAGGTTCACCTTCCAGCAGGACAATGACCCTAAGCATACTGCTAAAGCAACACTCGAGTGGTTTAAGGGGAATCCTCAATCCAATTGATAATCTGTGGTATGACTTAAAGATTGCTGTACACCAGCGGAACCCATCCAGCTTGAAGGAGCTGGAGCAGTTTTGCCTTGAAGAATGGGCCAACATCCCAGTGGCTAGATGTGCCAAGTTTACAGAGACATACCCCAAGAGACTTGCAGCTGTAATTGCTGGGGGGGGGGGGGGGGACATTGAGCATGTTTGGGATGCTCTGGATCGATGTGTGCAACAGCGTGTTCCAGTTCCCCCCAATATCCAGCAACTTCAAACAGCCAATGAAGAGTTGGACAACATTCCACAGGCCACAACCAACAGCCTGATCAACTCTATGCGAACGAGGCAAACCTACCTTTTTATTTTTATTTTTTAAAGGTATCTGTGACCAACAGATGCATATCTGTATTCCCAGTCATGTGAAATCCATCGAATAGGCCTAATTTTTTTTTTTTTTTTCAATTGTCTGATTTCCTTATATGAACTGAAACTCAGTAAAATCTTGAATTGTTGCATGTTGCGTTGATATTTTTGTTCAGAGTAGTATCAGTTCTCTATATTTAACAAGTAGTATGGAGCTGCGGCTTGGAGTGTTGTTTCTTCATTCTATGTAATGTATTCTCAGTGAATTTGGTGATTTTGTTTTTTCTGCCTGTTCAGAGAAATTAGTCATTGAAGTTGTTAGGTTAATGTCCCATTCTACATCCTGATATTACCACAGGACGAGCCACAGCTCCATACTACTTGTCAGACATATAGAACTGATACTACATACTGGTTGTTAGGGAACGATTGGTGTGTGTTTTATTTTTTATTTTTTATTTTTTTAATTCCTTATATCTTATTGTTAGGGAAAAAGTTTAGTCCAAATCAGATGTTTGGATGCAACCAATTTAGCTTAATCTCAAAGAGATCAAATTATATTTCTACAAAATAATGTTGCAGGATTGCTAATCTTATCTGTTTTTTAACTACAGAAAAGATTTCAGAACGATCTGAGATGGTGGGTATCATGGCTTGCTGAAAGGACACGGAACGACCCCTTAACCTAATTTGAACCAATTCTGAAATGAAATATCGGTTGCAGGTCAGGAGAGTCTGTATAGCCTTTTCCATGCAGGTAAGAACTAGCACAGCATTCTAGAACCACTCTAGAACTATATCAATAGAACAGGCCATGCAGGAGAGAACCAGGAGAAGGAGAAACTTGTTCGTTATGTTAAGAGTGGACAAAAGTGGTGAAGATATACTATCAGAATGATGTGCAAAAGGCCTCCCGAGTGGCGCATCGGTCTAAGGCACTGCATCGCAGTGCTTGAGGCGTCACTACAGACCCGGGTTCGATCCCAGGCTGTGAGGTGGCGCACAATTGGCCCAGCGTCGTCCGGGTTAGGAAAGGGTTTGGCAGGCCGGGATTTCCTTGTCCCATCGCGCTATAGCGATTCCTTGTGGCGGGCCGGGCACCTGCAAGCTGACTTCGGTCGCCAGCTGGACGGTGTTTCCTCCGACACATTGGTGCGGCTGGTTTCCGGGTTAAGCGAGCAGTGTGTCAAGAAGCAGTGCGGCTTGGCGGGGTTGTGTTTCGGAGGATGCATGGCTCTCGACCTTCGCCTTTCCCGAGTCCGTAGGGGAGTTGCAGCGATGGGACAAGACTGTAACTACCAATTGGATATCACGAAATTGGGGAGAAAAAGGGGTAAAAGTACAAAAATAATAATAAAATAATGATGTGCAAAGACATTTATTCCAAAATAGCCTTCGATCATTACAGCTTGGAACATCGATACTAAATTCTGACCTTTGACCCTGCTATCCCCAGACCCTGATCTGTGATGTCCATGCCATGACCAGTGACCACCACAAATGGACACAGGTGAGCTACCAAGGTCATACAAACACCAACAAGATGGTATAGGAATACTGAGAAATGTTCTGAGACATCATTCAGTGATGGGGGAGATACTTGATCTTACTGAATCACATCTGATTGACCTCTCCTCTTGTCCTTTTCTCATTATCATCTTCTCCTCTCCTCTCATCTCTCCTCTCCTCCTCCTCTCTCCTCCTCTCTCCTCTCTTCTCCTCCTCTATTCTCCTCTCATCTCTCCTCTCTCCTCCCTTCTCCTCCTCATCTCTCCTCTCATCTCCTCATCTCCTCCTCTCATCTCTTCCTCTCTTCTCCTCCTCTCCTCTCTCCCTCTCTTCTCCTCCTCTCTCCTCCTCTCTTCTCCTCTCCTCCTCATCTCTCCTCATCACCTCCTCTCATCTCCTTCTCTCTCCTCCTCTCCTCCTCTCCTCCTCTCCTCTCCTCTCTCCTCCAGGATGATAAGTTTCAGTTGGAGAGCCAGTTACTGCTGGCCACAGCTGATCCTCTGTGTCTGGATCCATGTATCTCTGTCACCTGTACAGCCAACCGCCTGCTCTACAACAAGCAGAAGATGAACACGCGCTCCATGAAACGGTACACACACTCACACACACACACACACACAGCGACACACACACAGTGACATACACACAGTCACCTGCAAACACACACCTGCACTAACTATTCTGCATACCTGATCTCCAGCTGTTCTGAGACACACACCTAACCTGTTTCTCCTCTCTCCATAGTTGTTTTAAGCGTCACTCTCGGGCGGCGCTGAACCGTCAGCAGGAGCTGTCCTACCTGCCCGTGCCTCCCCAGCTGCGTCTCTATGACTACCTGCAGAGGAGGAAGGAGAGGAAACCTGCCCCCTCGATAGACCTTAAGATCTCCAAGGCCGGAAACGTGAGACCACAATACCCTCAATTTACAAACACCAAACAAAACAAATACAATCCAAACACACGAGTTCAGACTGACGTCTACATCCTCTCCATTTTCCCTCCCTCCCTCCCTCCCTCGTTACAGTGTGTGGACATGTGGAAGCAGAGCTACTGCCAGCTCACTGTCCCCAGGGAGATTGATGTAAGTCTCTCTCTCTCTCTCTCTCTCTCTCTCTCTCTCTCTCTCTCTCTCTCTCTCTCTCTCTCTCTCTCTCTCTCTCTCTCTCACACACACTCTCACTCTCACTCTCTCACTCTCACTCTCACTCTCTGTCTCTCTCTCTCTCAAACCCCTCTACCTGTCTGTCACGACCGTTGTCAGTCAGTGACTGGTGCTCTGAGATATGGACCAGGGTTGGGGTCAATACCAATTGAAGTCAGTCAATTCAGGAAGTGATTTAAATTAAAACACTTTTGACATAAATAGTTTCTCCTTTTTCAGCTTATTGAGGTCATTGAAAATTATTATTGAATTGGAATTTCAATTGACTTCCTGAATTGACTGACTTCAATCGGGATTGAGCCCAACCCTGGTATGGACAGTTTAGTGTTCATACTCAGACTGCCTCTGTGTTCATACTCAGACTGCCTCTGTGTTCATACTCAGACTGTCTCTGTGTTCATACTCAGACTGCCTCTGTGTTCACAGGTAGAGAAATATGCAGTGGTAGAGAAGTCAGTGAAGCTGGAGGAATCTCAACCCACTGTCTGGCCTGCAGAGGTAAGACTTCTACACTTCCTGGTGTCACACTCTTTATCTTCCCCTCCCTCCTACAGACCCACTGGCTGTCCTGCAGAATTGCAGTAAGACAGAGCTAACAGACAGCAAACTGAACACAGCTCTGGCTCGAAACACAACAAGCTAACAGACAGCAAACTGCACACAGCTCTGGCTCGAAACACAACAAGCTAACAGACAGCAAACTGAACACAGCTCTGGCTCGAAACACAACAAGCTAACAGACAGCAAACTGAACACAGCTCTGGCTCGAAACACAACAAGCTAACAGACAGCAAACTGAACACAGCTCTGGCTCGAAACACAACAAGCTAACAGACAGCAAACTGAACACAGCTCTGGCTCGAAACACAACAAGCTAACAGACAGCAAACTGAACACAGCTCTGGCTCGAAACACAGACAGCAAACTGAAACACAGCTCTGGCTCGAAACACAACAAGCTAACAGACAGCAAACTGAACACAGCTCTGGCTCGAAACACAGACAGCAAACTGAACACAGCTCTGGCTCGAAACACAACAAGCTGCTAGAAATATCCTTTTATTACAGAACATTTGTGCATTTCCTGCCAACTTAGATCAAAAATGGTCCCAGAGGACTAACGTTTCTCTTCTCACTTCCTGGTGTCACATCCTATCTCTCCCCCCCCCCCCCCCCCCCCCTGACAGGAAGTGATAGATGACTATACGTTTGAGTGTGAGGTGGGGGGCCAGGCCCAAAGGACCAAGGTGTCCATCTTCCAGTCGGTGGGAGACCCTCTGGTCTACGGAAAGATCTTCTGCGCCAAAGAACCCAAAGCTGAGGAGGACAGAAACGACCTTCACCTCATACACCCACCGTAAGGAGAGGGGGAGGGCGCAAATCTGCAGAGGACAGTAGAATGGAACATTCTAGAAACACAATACTTTGACCGTGTTTTTCTTGTCTCTTCCCACCAGGTTCCTAATAGGCTCAAAGAGAGATGCTGATCGGTAAGTGGACTAACTGTGTGTTTGAGGATTTGTCCTTTCTGAAAACATTGGTTCTCTGTTGTAGGTGTTGACTGCTGTGTTGTAGGTGTTGACTGTGTTGTAGGTTGTTGACTGTGTTGTAGGTTGTTGACTGTGTTGTAGGTTGTTGACTGTGTTGTAGGTTGTTGACTGTGTTGTAGGTTGTTGACTGTGTTGTAGGGTTGTTGACTGTGTTGTAAGGTTTTGATAAAAAAAAAAAAATGCATTTTCTAGATTCCTACAGTGCCTTGCAAAAGTATTCATTCCCCTTGGCGTTTTTCCTATTTTGTTGCATTACAATCTGTAATTTAAATGGATTTTTATTTGGATTTCATGTGATGGACATACACAAATAGTCCAAATTGGTGAAGTGAAATGAAAAAAAATTACTTGTTTCAAATAATTATACAAAATAAATAACGGAAAAGTGGTGCGTGCATATGTATTCACCCCCTTTGCTATGAAGCCCCTAAATAAGATCTGGTGCAACCAATTACCTTCAGAAGTCATATAATTAGTTAAATAAAGTCCACCTGTGTGCAATCTAAGTGTCACATGATCTCAGTATAGATACACCTGTTCTGAAAGGCCCCAGAGTCTGCAACACCACTAAGCAAGGGGCACCATGAAGACCAAGGAGCTCTCCAAACAGGTCAGGGACAAAGTTGTGGAGAAGTACAGCTCAGGGTTGGGTTATAAAAAAAGATCCGAAACTTTGAACATCCCACAGAGCACCATTAAATCCATTATTTAAAAATGGAAAGAATATGGCACCACAACAAACCTGCCAACAGAGGGCCGCCCACTAAAACTCACGGATCAGGCAAGGAGGCATTAATCAGAGAGGCAAGAAAGAGACCAAAGATAACCCTGAAGGAGCTGCAAAGCTCCACAGCGGAGATTGGAGTATCTGTCCATAGGACCACTTTTAAGCCGTACACTCCACAGAGCTGGGCTTTACGGAAGAGTGGCCAGAAAAAAGCCATTGCTTGAAGAAAAAATAAGCAAACACGTTTGGTGTTCGCCAAAAGGCATGTGGGAGACTCCCCAAATATATGGAAGAAGGTACTCTGGTCAGATGAGACTAAAATTGGGCTTTTTGGCCATCAAGGAAAACGCTATGTCTGGCGCAAACCCAACACCTCTCATCACCCCGAAAACACCATCCCCACAGAGAAACATGGTGGTGGCAGCATCATGCTGTGGGGATGTTTTTCATCGGCAGGGACTGGGAAACTGGTCAGAATTGAGGGAATGATTGATGGCGCTAAACACAGGGAAATTCTTGATGGAAACCTGTTTCAGTCTTCCAGAGATTTGAGACTGGGACAGAGGTTCACCTTCCAGCAGGGCAATGACCCTAAGCATGCTGCTAAAGCAACACTCAAGTGGTTTAAGGGGAAACATTTAAATGTCTTGGAATGGCCTAGTCAAAGCCCAGACCTCAATCCAATTGAGAATCTGTGGTATGACTTAAAGATTGCTGTACACCAGCGGAACCCATCCAACTTGAAGGAGCTGGAGCAGTTTTGCCTTGAAGAATGGGCAAAAATCCCATTGGCTAGATGTGCCAAGCTTATAGAGACATACCCAAAGAGACTTGCAGCTTTAATTGCTGTAAAAGGTGTTTTTTTTGTCTTATTTCTTGTTTGTTTCACAAACAAATATATTTTGGATTTTCAAAGTGGTAGGCATGTTGTGTAAATCAAATGATACAAACCCCCCAAAAATCAAATTTAATTCCAGGTTGTAAGGCAACAAAATAGGAAAAATGCCAAGGGGGGTGAATACTTTGGCAAGCCACTGTATACAGTGAGGGATTTAAGTATTTGATCCCCTGCTGATTTTGTACGTTTGCCCACTGACAAAGACAAGATCAGTCTATCATTTTAATGGTAGGTTTATTTGAACAGTGAGAGACAGAATAACAACAAAAAAAATCCAGAAAAACCCATGTCAAAAAATTTTATGAATTGATTTGCATGATAATGAGGGAAATAAGTATTTGACCCCGCTGCAAAACATGACTTAGTACTTGGTGGCAAAACCCTTGTTGGCAATCACAGAGGTCAGATATTTCTTGTAGTTGGCCACCAGGTTTACACACATCTCGGGAGGGATTTGTCCCACTCCCCACTCCTCTTGGCTGACGTTTGGCAACTCGAACCTTCAGCTCCCTCCACATATTTTCTATGGGATTAAGGTCTGGAGACTGGCTAGGCCACTCCAGGACCTTAATGTGCTTCTTCTTGAACCACTCCTTTGTTCCCTTGGCCGTGTGTTTTGGGTCATTGTCATGCTGGAATACCCATCCACGACCCATTTTCAATGCCCTGGCTGAGGGAAGGAGGTTCTCACCCAAGATTTGACGGTACATGGCCCCGTCCATCGTCCCTTTGATGCGGTGAAGTTGTCCTGTCCCCTTAGCAGAAAAACACCCCCAAAGCATAATGTTTCCACCTCCATGTTTGACGGTGGGGATGGTGTTCTTGGGGTCATAGGCAGCATTCCTCCTCCTCCAAACACGGCGAGTTGAGTTGATGCCAAAGAGCTCGATTTTGGTCTCATCTGACCACAGCACTTTCACCCAGTTCTCCTCTGAATCATTCAGATGTTCATTGGCTAACTTCAGACAGGCCTGTATATGTGCTTTCTTGAGCAGGGGGACCTTGCGGGCGCTGCAGGATTTCAGTCCTTCACGGCGTAGTGTGTTACCAATTGTTTTTCTTGGTGACTATGGTCCCAGCTGCCTTGAGATCATTGACAAGATCCTCCCGTGTAGTTCTGGGCTGATTCCTCACCGTTCTCATGATCATTGCAACTCCACGATGTGAGATTTTGCATGGAGCCCCGGGCCGAGGGAGATTGACAGTTATTTTGTGTTTCTTCCATTTGCGAATAATCGCACCAACTGTTGTCACCTTCTCACCAAGCAGCTTGGCGATGGTCTTGTAGCCCATTCCAGCCTTGTGTAGGTCTACAATCTTGTCCCTGGCATCCTTGGAGAGCTCTTTGGTCTTGGCCATGGTGGAGAGTTTGGAATCTGATTGATTGATTGCTTCTGTGGACAGGTGTCTTTTATACAGGTAACAAACTGAGATTAGGAGCACTCCCTTTAAGAGTGTGCTCCTAATCTCAGCTCGTTACCTGTATAAAAGACACCTGGGAGCCAGAAATCTTTCTAATTGAGAGGGGGTCAAATACTTCTTTCCCTCATTTAAAATGCAAATCAATGTATAACATTTTTGACATGCGTTTTTCTGGATTTTTTGTTTTGTTATTCAGTCTCTCACTGTTCAAATAAACCTACCATTAAAATTATAGACTGATCATTTCTTTGTCAGTGGGCAAACGTACAAAATCAGCAGGGGATCAAATACTTTTTTCCCTGACTGTAGAAGGGTGTGTGTGTGTGTTTCTTTATTTGACAGATTTCTATCCCAGTATAAGGGTGTGTATGAGCGGGACGTGAAGTGCCAGGTGAAAATGTCTCATAACTCAGGCATCATGGGACAGAACCAACTCTCACCCAGCAGAGAGACAGAGGTACACACCACAACACACTATAGAACCAACTCTCACCCAGCAGAGAGACAGAGGTACACACCACAACACACTATAGAACCAACTCTCACCCAGCAGAGAGACAGAGGTACACACCACAACACACTATAGAACCAACTCTCACCCAGCAGAGAGACGGAGCTTGTTGTTGATTCACCTGATGTCTTTGTGTGTCCCCAGGTGGATGGTCTATCAGCCTTGGTTCAGTCATCAGGTGTGTTGGGGAAGGGGTTGAAACACCGGCCTCCCCCCATCAAACTACCCTCCGGGTCGGGCAGCAGCTCCTCAGGTTACCCCCTCTCTAACCAGCCTGGAGGTCTGGGGCTGATTCTGATCTCATTCCAGAAAGTTGTTGTTCTCTACTTCACATCTGATTGGTGCTCCTACTTTCTCCCTCCTCTCTCCATCCCACCCGCTCCTCCTCTCCATCCCTCTCCCCCTCTTCTCCATCCCACCCCTCCTCTCCATCCCTCCCCTCCTCTCTCCATCCCTCCCCTCCTCTCTCCATCCCTCCCCCTCCTCTCTCTATCCCCCTCCTCCTCTCTCCATCCCTCCCTCTCCTCCTCTCTCTATCCTTCCCCTCCTCTCTCCATCCCTCCCCCTCCTCCTCTCTCCATCCCTCCCCCTCCTCGCTCTCTCCATCCTCTCTCTCTCCTCTCTCCATCCCTCCCTCTCCTCCTCTCTCCATCCCTCCCCCTCCTCCTCTCTCCATCCCTCCCCCTCCTCCTCTCTCCATCCCTCCCTCTCCTCCTCTCTCCATCCCTCCCTCTCCTCCTCTCTCCATCCCTCCACCTCCTCCTCTCTCCATCCCTCCCCCTCCTCCTCTCTCCATCCCTCCCCCTCCTCCTCTCTCCATCCCTCCCCCTCCTCCTCTCTCCATCCCTCCCCCTCCTCTCTCCATCCCTCCCCCTCCTCCTCTCTCCATCCCTCCCCCTCCTCCTCTCTCCATCCCTCCCCCCCCTCCTCCCTCTCTCCACCCCCCCCCTCCTCCTCTCTCCATCCCTCCCCCTCCTCCTCTCTCCATCCCTCCCCCTCCTCCTCTCTCCATCCCTCCCCCTCCTCCTCTCTCCATCCCTCCCCCTCCTCCTCTCTCCATCCCTCCCCCTCCTCCTCTCTCCACCCCCCCCTCTCCATCCCTCCCCCCTCTCCTCTCTCCATCCCTCCCCCTCCTCCTCTCTCCACCCCTCCTCCTCTCCCCCTCCTCTCTCCATCCCTGTCTCCAGGTAACCTGTATAGTTCAGCGCAGGCTACCAGTGGTCTCCTCAAGTGTCCTACGCCCCCCCCAGGAACAGGCCCCGGCTCAGTCAAGCCCCAGTCTCTGAGTAGGAAGCACTCTCTGGAGCTGGGGCAGGGGTTACAGGTCGGGGGGCAGTTGGGACAGGTAGGGCTGTTGTCTCCGGCAGCCCTGTCTCCATTGGTATCAACACAGAGTAAGTGCCTAACCAGTCTGTCAAACATTGTCAGTCGATCAAACATTGTCAGTCAGTCTATGAAACAGTCAGCCAGTCCCTCTCTTCTCTCCCCCTCTTCTCCCTGACCCTCTCTTCTCTCCCCCTCTTCTCCCTGACCCTCTCTTCTCTCCCCCTCTTCTCCCTGACCTTCTCTTCTCCCTGACCTTCTCTTCTCCCTGACCCTCTCTTCTCTCCCCCTCTTCTCCCTGACCTTCTCTTCTCCCTGACCTTCTCTTCTCCCTGACCCTCTCTTCTCTCCCCCTCTTCTCCCTGACCCTCTCTTCTCTCCCCCTCTTCTCCCTGACCCTCTCTTCTCTCCCCCTCTTCTCCCTGACCTTCTCTTCTCTCCCCCTCTTCTCCCTGACCCTCTCTTCTCTCCCCCTCTTCTCCCTGACCCCCTCTTCTCTCTCCTCTCTCTCTCGCGCTCTCTCTCTCTCTCTTTCCTCTCTCAGGATCGGGGACATCCAAGCCGTCCACCCCCTCCATCACCCCTTGTTCCACCCCTCATCCCCCCGACTCCCTCCTCTCCCTCCCTCCCTCTGTCACCTCCACCCCTCTGGACCCCCAGCCCCTCCTCCTGTCTCCTACCCCCCCCAGCCCCTCCTGTCTCCCTCCCCTCCCAGCCCCTCCTGTCTCCCTACCCCCCCCAGCCCCTCCTGTCCCCCTACCCCTCCCAGCAGCAGCTGTCCCTGTCCCAGGCTCTGCCTGTAATAACCATCCCTCTACCCACCATGGGAACCTCCATCACAACGGGAACCACCTCCTCTCAGGTCATGGCTAACCCTGCTGGACTTAACTTCATTAACGTAGTGGGATCTGTCTGGTAAGGACCTACATACTCTAATCTAGTTGTTCTCAAACCTCTCCTCGGGGGACCCATAGTAGTTCGATATATTTGAACTATTCCAGAGCTAGTGAAACCTGATTCCAATCGTCATTCAAGCCCTTGACTAGGTGAATCAGGTAAGCTAGTTCTGGGCTACCACAATATTGTGAAAGGTCTGGGGATCCCTGAGGATAGGTTTGAAAACCACTGCTCCGATCTACATACTCTGTCTGGGTTTCTCTGTAGGCACTAGGATCTGTCTAGTAAAGCTTCTGATTGGAGACACTAGATTCAGCCTTGTCTGAGGTATACCTTAGTCTCTTTCAGTCTAGTCTCTAAGCCTTGTCTGTCATTTTACCTCAGTCCCCTTTCAGTCTAGTCTCTAAGCCTTGTCTGTCATTTTACCTCAGTCTCTTTCAGTCTAGTCTCTAAGCCTTGTCTGTCATTTTACCTCAGTCCCTTTCAGTCTAGTCTCTAAGCCTTGTCTGTCATTTTACCTCAGTTCTCTTTCAGTCTAGTCTCTAAGCCTTGTCTGTCATTTTACCTCAGTCCCTTTCAGTCTAGTCTCTAAGCCTTGTCTGTCATTTTACCTCAGTCCCTTTCAGTCTAGTCTCTAAGCCTTGTCTGTCATTTTACCTCAGTCCCTTTCAGTCTAGTCTCTAAGCCTTGTCTGTCATTTTACCTCAGTCCCTTTCAGTCTCTAAGGCTTGTCTGTCATTTTACCTCAGTCCCTTTCAGTCTCTAAGCCTTGTCTGTCATTTTACCTCAGTCCCTTTCAGTCTAGTCTCTAAGCCTTGTCAGTCATTTTACCTCAGTCCCTTTCAGTCTAGTCTCTAAGCCCTTGTCTGTCATTTTACCTCAGTCCCTTTCAGTCTAGTCTCTAAGCCTTGTCTGTCATTTTACCTCAGTCCCTTTCAGTCTAGTCTCTAAGCCTTGTCTGTCATTTTACCTCAGTCCCTTTCAGTCTAGTCTCTAAGCCTTGTCTGTCATTTTTACCTCAGTCCCTTTCAGTCTCTAAGGCTTGTCTGTCATTTTACCTCAGTCCCTTTCAGTCTAGTCTCTAAGCCTTGTCTGTCATTTTACCTCAGTCCCTTTCAGTCTAGTCTCTAAGCCTTGTCTGTCATTTTGAAACCTCATTCCCTTTCAGTCTCTAAGGCTTGTCTGTCATTTTACCTCAGTCCCTTTCAGTCTCTAAGCCTTGTCTTTCATTTTACCTCAGTCCCTTTCAGTCTAGTCTCTAAGCCTTGTCTGTCATTTTTACCTCAGTCCCTTTCAGTCTAGTCTCTAAGCCTTGTCTGGTCATTTTACCTCAGTCCCTTTCAGTCTAGTCTCTAAGCCTTGTCTGTCATTTTACCTCAGTCCCTTTCAGTCTAGTCTCTAAGCCTTGTCTGTCATTTTTACCTCAGTCCCTTTCAGTCTAGTCTCTAAGCCTTGTCTGTCATTTTTACCTCAGTCCCTTTCAGTCTAGTCTCTAAGCCTTGTCTGTCATTTTACCTCAGTCCCTTTCAGTCTAGTCTCTAAACCTTGTCTGTCATTTTACCTCAGTCCCTTTCAGTCTAGTCTCTAAGCCTTGTGTGTCATTTTACCTCAGTCCCTTTCAGTCTAGTCTCTAAGCCTTGTCTGTCATTTTACCTCAGTCCCTTTCAGTCTAGTCTCTAAGCCTTGTCTGTTTTTTTACCTCAGTCCCTTTCAGTCTAGTCTCTAAGCCTTGTCTGTCATTTTACCTCAGTCCCTTTCAGTCTAGTCTCTAAGCCTTGTCTGTCATTTTTACCTCAGTCCCTTTCAGTCTAGTCTCTAAGCCTTGTCTGTCATTTTACCTCAGTCCCTTTCAGTCTAGTCTCTAAGCCTTGTCTGTCATTTTACCTCAGTCCCTTTCAGTCTAGTCTCTAAGCCTTGTCTGTCATTTTTACCTCAGTCCCTTTCAGTCTAGTCTCTAAGCCTTGTCTGATTTTACCTCAGTCCCTTTCAGTCTCTCTAAGCCTTGTCTGTCATTTTACCTCAGTCTCTTTCAGTCTAGTCTCTAAGCCTTGTCTGTCATTTTACCTCAGTCCCTTTCAGTTTAGTCTCTAAGCCTTGTCTGTCATTTTTACCTCAGTCCCTTTCAGTTTAGTCTCTAAGCCTTGTCTGTCATTTTACCTCAGTCCCTTTCAGTCTAGTCTCTAAGCCTTGTCTGAGGTATACCTCAGTCCCTTTCAGTCTAGTCTCTAAGCCTTGTCTGTCATTTTACCTCAGTCCCTTTCAGTCTAGTCTCTAAGCCTTGTCTGTCATTTTACCCCAGTCCCTTTCAGTCTCTAAGCCTTGTCTGTCATTTTACCTCAGTCCCTTTCAGTCTCTAAGCCTTGTCTGTCATTTTACCTCAGTCCCTTTTCAGTCTCTAAGCCTTGTCTGTCATTTTACCTCAGTCCCTTTCAGTCTAGTCTCTAAGCCTTGTCTGTCATTTTACCTCAGTCCCTTTCAGTCTAGTCTCTAAGCCTTGTCTGTCATTTTACCTCAGTCCCTTTCAGTCTAGTCTCTAAGCATTGTCTGTCATTTTACCTCAGTCCCTTTCAGTCTCTAAGCCTTGTCTGTCATTTTACCTCAGTCCCTTTCAGTCTCTAAGCCTTGTCTGTCATTTTACCCCAGTCCCTTTCAGTCTAGTCTCTAAGCCTTGTCTGTCATTTTACCTCAGTCCCTTTCAGTCTCTAGTCTCTAAGCCTTGTCTGTCATTTATACCTCAGTCCCTTTCAGTCTCTAAGCCTTGTCTGTCATTTTACCTCAGTCTCTTTCAGTCTAGTCTCTAAGCCTTGTCTGTCATTTTACCTCAGTCCCTTTCAGTCTAGTCTCTAAGCCTTGTCTGTCATTTTACCTCAGTCCCTTTCAGTCTAGTCTCTAAGCCTTGTCTGAGGTATACCTCAGTCCCTTTCAGTCTAGTCTCTAAGCCTTGTCTGTCATTTTTACCTCAGTCCCCTTTCAGTCTAGTCTCTAAGCCTTGTCTGTCATTTTTACCTCAGTCCCCTTTCAGTCTAGTCTCTAAGCCTTGTCTGTCATTTTTACCTCAGTCCCTTTCAGTCTAGTCTCTAAGCCTTGTCTGTCATTTTACCTCAGTCTCTTTCAGTCTAGTCTCTAAGCCTTGTCTGTCATTTTACCTCAGTCCCTTTCAGTTTAGTCTCTAAGCCTTGTCTGTCATTTTACCTCAGTCCCTTTCTAGTCTCTAAGCCTTGTCTGTCATTTATACCTCAGTCCCTTTCAGTCTAGTCTCTAAGCCTTGTCTGTCATTTTACCTCAGTCCCTTTCAGTCTAGTCTCTAAGCCTTGTCTGTCATTTTTACCTCAGTCCCCTTTCAGTCTAGTCTCTAAGCCTTGTCTGTCATTTTACCCCAGTCCCTTTCAGTCTCTAAGCCTTGTCTGTCATTTTACCTCAGTCCCTTTCAGTCTCTCTCTAAGCCTTGTCTGTCATTTTACCTCAGTCCCTTTCAGTCTAGTCTCTAAGCCTTGTCTGTCATTTTACCTCAGTCCCTTTCAGTCTAGTCTCTAAGCCTTGTCTGTCATTTTACCTCAGTCCCTTTCAGTCTAGTCTCTAAGCCTTGTCTGTCATTTTACCTCAGTCCCTTTCAGTCTAGTCTCTAAGCCTTGTCTGAGGTTTTACCTCAGTCCCCCTTTCAGTCTCTAAGGCTTGTCTGTCATTTTGCCTCAGTCCCTTTCAGTCTAGTCTCTAAGCCTTGTCTGTCATTTTTTACCTCAGTCCCTTTCAGTCTAGTCTCTAAGCCTTGTCTGAGGTCTACCTCAGTCCCTTTCAGTCTAGTCTCTAAGCCTTGTCTGTCATTTTACCTCAGTCCCTTTCAGTCTCTAAGCCTTGTCTGTCATTTTACCTCAGTCCCTTTCAGTCTAGTCTCTAAGCCTTGTCTGTCATTTTACCTCAGTCCCTTTCAGTCTAGTCTCTAAGCCTTGTCTGTCATTTTACCTCAGTCCCTTTCAGTCTAGTCTCTAAGCCTTGTCTGAGGTTTACCTCAGTCCCTTTCAGTCTAGTCTCTAAGCCTTGTCTGTCATTTTACCTCAGTCCCTTTCAGTCTAGTCTCTAAGCCTTGTCTGTCATTTTACCTCAGTCCCTTTCAGTCTAGTCTCTAAGCCTTGTCTGTCTTTTACCTCAGTCCCCTTTTCAGTCTCTAAGCCTTGTCTGTCATTTTACCTCAGTCCCTTTCAGTCTAGTCTCTAAGCCTTGTCTGTCATTTTACCTCAGTCCCTTTCAGTCTAGTCTCTAAGCCTTGTCTGTCATTTTACCTCAGTCCCTTTCAGTCTAGTCTCTAAGCCTTGTCTGTCATTTTAACCTCAGTCCCTTTCAGTCTAGTCTCTAAGCCTTGTCTGTCATTTTACCTCAGTCCCTTTCTTTCAGTCTCTAAGCCTTGTCTGTCATTTTTACCTCAGTCCCTTTCAGTCAGTCTCTAAGCCTTGTCTGTCATTTTTACCTCAGTCCCTTTCAGTCTAGTCTCTAAGCCTTGTCTGTCATTTTACCTCAGTCCCTTTCAGTCTAGTCTCTAAGCCTGTCTGTCATTTTACCTCAGTCCCTTTCAGTCTAGTCTCTAAGCCTTGTCTGTCATTTTACCTCAGTCCCTTTCAGTCTAGTCTCTAAGCCTTGTCTGTCATTTTACCTCAGTCCCCTTTCAGTCTCTAAGCCTTGTCTGTCATTTTACCTCAGTCCCTTTCAGTCTAGTCTCTAAGCCTTGTCTGTCATTTTACCTCAGTCCCTTTCAGTCTAGTCTCTAAGCCTTGTCTGTCATTTTACCTCAGTCCCTTTTCAGTCTCTAAGCCTTGTCTGTCATTTTACCTCAGTCCCTTTCAGTCTAGTCTCTAAGCCTTGTCTGTCATTTTACCTCAGTCCCTTTCAGTCTAGTCTCTAAGCCTTGTCTGTCATTTTACCTCATTCCCTCAGTCTCTAAGGCTTGTCTGTCATTTTACCTCAGTCCCTTTCAGTCTCTAAGCCTTGTCTTTCATTTTACCTCAGTCCCTTTCAGTCTAGTCTCTAAGCCTTGTCTGTCATTTTACCTCAGTCCCCTTTCAGTCTCTAAGCCTTGTCTGTCATTTTACCTCAGTCCCTTTCAGTCTAGTCTCTAAGCCTTGTCTGTCATTTTACCTCAGTCCCTTTCAGTCTAGTCTCTAAGCCTTGTCTGTCATTTTACCTCAGTCCCTTTCAGTCTAGTCTCTAAGCCTTGTCTGTTTTTTTTACCTCAGTCCCTTTCAGTCTAGTCTCTAAGCCTTGTCTGTCATTTTTACCTCAGTCCCTTTCAGTCTAGTCTCTAAGCCTTGTCTGTCATTTTACCTCAGTCCCTTTCAGTCTAGTCTCTAAGCCTTGTCTGTCATTTTTACCTCAGTCCCTTTTCAGTCTCTAAGCCTTGTCTGTCATTTTACCTCAGTCCCTTTCAGTCTAGTCTCTAAGCCTTGTCTGTCATTTTACCTCAGTCCCTTTCAGTCTAGTCTCTAAGCCTTGTCTGTCATTTTTTTACCTCAGTCCCTTTTCTAGTCTCTAAGCCTTGTCTGTCATTTTACCTCAGTCCCTTTCAGTCTAGTCTCTAAGCCTTGTCTGTCATTTTACCTCAGTCCCTTTCAGTCTAGTCTCTAAGCCTTGTCTGTCATTTTACCTCAGTCCCTTTCAGTCTAGTCTCTAAGCCTTGTCTGAGGTATACCTCAGTCCCTTTCAGTCTAGTCTCTAAGCCTTGTCTGTCATTTTACCTCAGTCCCCTTTCAGTCTAGTCTCTAAGCCTTGTCTGTCATTTTACCTCAGTCCCTTTCAGTCTCTAAGCCTTGTCTGTCATTTTACCTCAGTCCCTTTCAGTCTAGTCTCTAAGCCTTGTCTGTCATTTTACCTCAGTCCCCTTCCCTTTCAGTCTCTAAGCCTTGTCTGTCATTTTTACCTCAGTCCCTTTCAGTCTAGTCTCTAAGCCTTGTCTGTCATTTTACCTCAGTCCCTTTCAGTCAAGTCTCTAAGCCTTGTCTGTCATTTTACCTCAGTCCCTTTCAGTCTAGTCTCTAAGCATTGTCTGTCATTTTACCTCAGTCCCTTTCAGTCTCTAAGGCTTGTCTGTCATTTTACCTCAGTCCCTTTCAGTCTAGTCTCTAAGCCTTGTCTGTCATTTTACCTCAGTCCCTTTCAGTCTAGTCTCTAAGCCTTGTCTGTCATTTTACCTCAGTCCCTTTCAGTCTCTAAGCCTTGTCTGTCATTTTACCTCAGTCCCTTTCAGTCTAGTCTCTAAGCCTTGTCTGTCATTTTACCTCAGTCCCTTTTCAGTCTCTAAGCCTTGTCTGTCATTTTACCTCAGTCTCTTTCAGTCTAGTCTCTAAGCCTTGTCTGTCATTTTACCTCAGTCCCTTTCAGTTTAGTCTCTAAGCCTTGTCTGTCATTTTACCTCAGTCCCTTTCAGTCTAGTCTCTAAGCCTTGTCTGAGGTATACCTCAGTCCCTTTCAGTCTAGTCTCTAAGCCTTGTCTGTCATTTTACCTCAGTCCCTTTCAGTCTAGTCTCTAAGCCTTGTCTGTCATTTTACCTCAGTCCCTTTCAGTCTCTAAGCCTTGTCTGTCATTTTACCTCAGTCCCTTTCAGTCTCTAAGCCTTGTCTGTCATTTTACCTCAGTCCCTTTCAGTCTCTAAGCCTTGTCTGTCAGGTTTACCTCAGTCCCTTTCAGTCTAGTCTCTAAGCCTTGTCTGTCATTTTTACCTCAGTCCCTTTCAGTCTAGTCTCTAAGCCTTGTCTGTCACCTTTTACCTCAGTCCCTTTCAGTCTAGTCTCTAAGCATGTGTCTGTCATTTTACCTCAGTCCCTTTCAGTCTCTACAGGCTTGTCTGTCATTTTGCCTCAGTCCCTTTCAGTCTAGTCTCTAAGCCTTGTCTGTCATTTAAATACCTCAGTCCCTTAAAGTCTAGTCTCTAAGCCGTGTCTGTCTTTTACCTCAGTCCCTTTCAGTCTAGTCTCTAAGCCTTGTCTGTCATTTTTCCCTCAGTCCCTTTCAGTCTCTAAGCCTTGTCTGTCCAATTTTACCTCAGTCCCTTTCAGTCTAGTCTCTAAGCCTTGTCTGTCATTTTACCTCAGTCCCTTTTTCGTCTAGTCTCTAAGCCTTGTCTGTCATTTTCAAACCTCAGTCCCTTTCAGTCTAGTCTCTAAGCCTTGTCTGTCATTTTACCTCAGTCCCTTTCAGTCTAGTCTCTAAGCCTTGTCTCTTCATTTTACCTCTCTGTCCATTTCAGTCTCTGTCCTTGTCTGTCATAGTACCTCAGTCCCTTTCAGTCTCTAAGCCTTGTCTGTCCTTTTACCTCAGTCCCTTTCAGTCTCTAAGCCTTGTCTGTCATTTTTACCTCAGTCCCTTTCAGTCTCTAAGCCTTGTCTGTCATTTTACCTCAGTCCCTTTCAGTCTAGTCTCAAAGCCTTGTCTGTCATTTTACCTCAGTCCCTTTCAGTCTAGTCTCTAAGCTAACCCTTGTCTGTCATTTTACCTCAGTCCCTTTCAGTCTAGTCTCTACAGCCTTGTCTGTCATTTTAACCTCATTCCATTTCAGTCTCTCTAGCCTTGTCTGTCATTTTACCTCAGTCCCTTTCAGTCTCTAAGCCTTGTCTGTCATTTTACCACAGTCCCTTTCAGTCTCTAAGCCTTGTCTGCCATTTTACCTCAGTCCCCTTTTCAGTCTAGTCTCTAAGCCTTGTCTGTCATTTTACCTCAGTCCCTTTCAGTCTAAAAAGCCTTGTCTGTCATTTTACCTCAGTCCCTTTCAGTCTCTAAGACTGCCTGCCTGTCATTTTACCTCAGTCAGCCCTTTCAGTCTAGTCTCTAAGCCTTGCCTGCCATTTTACCTCAGCCTACCAGTCTAGTCAGGTACCTGTAAACAGACTGCCTGGGAGCCTAGAAATCAGTCTGGTAAAACAGAGGGGGTCCATACTTAGCCTACCCACATTAAAATGCAAACAACTGCCTAACATTTTTGACATGCCTTTTTCTGGATGCCTTTTTTTGTAAAACAGACTGTCTGCCACTGTTCAAATAAACCACCAGTCAAATTAAGACTGATCATTGCTTTGTCAGTGGGCAAACGTACAAAATCACAGTCAGGGTAAAACAGACTTATTTTCCCTCACAGTGTTGTAACAGATGCCCTGCCAATAGTTCCAAGTACCAAATGGGGGAAAACAGAATGTCTCTCCTGTCTGTCAGCTCTACCACTCCGTGTGTTCGTAAAACAGTCCCCAGACTCAGATGTTGGGTCCTGGTCTCAACCTGAGGGGTCTAGGAGGACACATGCCTACCACACAGTCAGGTAAAACAGACTGCCTACCACACAGTCAGGTAAAACAGACTGCCTGCCACACAGTCAGGGTAAACAGACTGCCTGCCATGCAGCCTACCACACAGTCAGGGTAAAACAGACTGCCTGCCATGCAGCCTACCACAGTCAGGGTAAAACAGACTGCCTGCCATGCAGCCTACCACAGTCAGGTAAAACAGACTGCCTGCCATGCAGCCTACCACACAGTCAGGGTAAAACAGACTGCCTGCCATGCAGCCTACCACACAGTCAGGTAAAACAGACTGCCTGCCATGCAGCCTACCACAGTCAGGTAAAACAGACTGCCTGCCATGCAGCCTACCACACAGTCAGGGTAAAACAGACTGCCTGCCATGCAGCCTACCCACAGTCAGGGTAAAACAGACTGCCTGCCATGCAGCCTACCACACAGTCAGGGTAAAACAGACTGCCTGCCATGCAGCCTACCACACAGTCAGGGTAAAACAGACTGCCTACCACACAGTCAGGGTAAAACAGACTGCCTGCCATGCAGCCTACCACACAGTCAGGGTAAAACAGACTGCCTGCCATGCAGCCTACCACAGTCAGGGTAAAACAGACTGCCTGCCATGCAGCCTACCACAGTCAGGGTAAAACAGACTGCCTGCCATGCAGCCTACCACCACAGTCAGGGTAAAACAGACTGCCTGCCATGCAGCCTACCACAGTCAGGGTAAAAACAGACTGCCTGCCATGCAGCCTACCACACAGTCAGGTAAAACAGACTGCCTGCCACGCAGCCTACCACAGTCAGGGTAAAACAGACTGCCTGCCACGCAGCCTACCACACAGTCAGGGTAAAACAGACTGCCTGCCATGCAGCCTACCACACAGTCAGGGTAAAACAGACTGCCTGCCATGCAGCCTACCCACAGTCAGGGTAAAAACAGACTGCCTGCCATGCAGCCTACCACAGTCAGGGTAAAACAGACTGCCTGCCATGCAGCCTACCACACAGTCAGGGTAAAACAGACTGCCTGCCATGCAGCCTACCACACAGTCAGGGTAAAACAGACTGCCTGCCATGCAGCCTACCACAGTCAGGGTAAAACAGACTGCCTGCCACGCAGCCTACCACA
>CM072227.1:56540372-56597872 GCA_036851935.1 Coregonus suidteri | reverse complement strand
CACCGCAGCCCCTCCCCAAAATCATGACAATGAGGAACCCCCTCACACCCCTCCCCAGCCAACCAGGAGGAGCAATGCCATGGCCCCTCCCCAAATCATGATGGAGAGAACTTCACACACAACCCCTGTACGCCTCCATAATGTCCTCTCATTTAGGAGACAAAAATACTTTTGTTTTTCTTTGTCCTTTAGTAGCTGTGAGATGTAATGTAATAATAATGACTGTTTGTTTGGCGTGCAAGCCTGAACCACGTCCTGACGATCGTACAACAAGGGTTTTTAGAAGTAGGGAACCTACTTTTTTTAAATAACCTTTTTTTTTTTTTTTTTTATGAGTTAGAAAATGAAGATGCTGCCCTGTTACATCCTCATATGACATCACGCCACGGTGTCCTCTACGGGGGGGGGGGGGGGTTGGATCAAACAGAGCTGATCTCCTGGACGAACACTAACTGCATGGTACATTCAGAAGACTCCTCGTGAACGACCATTCCTGGTTCTCCTGCTTCTGGGAGCCCTGAAATGGTACCCGGGCTTATGTAGGGAATAGGGTGACATTTTTGGACACAGATGATCTCGACTCCAATAGCATGCAATGCTGAGTGCAATTTTTATATGGCACATTTTAAATAAGGCATTTCCTTGTACTTGTGGGGGTGGAAGGGGGGCGGGGGGAGTCAAGAAGTGTATATTCTTATTAGAAATCAGGTGTGTGACATTTCTGGGACACTGAGGCAGAAGTTAATGGTCTTTGTCAGCAGTTTTATTGCGATAAAGAAGAAACTATATATTGACAGGAAAATACAACTTTTTAAAGAAAAATAAACTGTGTGTGTGTTTATTCGGGTGTCTTGACGCTCCGTAGGACTTTGTCGATGAGTTTGCAGATCTCTCTGTGTCTCGTCGTGGCCCGGCTGATAGTCCAGAAGCTTCTCACCCGATAATGATGTGCCCCCCTGGAGAGGAGAAAGCAGGAGGAGAGGATATCAACAACAGAAGAGTGTTTAGCATAGACAACTGTTGACCTATAAACTTTTAAAAAAAATAAGAGGGCCCATAAATACGTATTTTGGGGGTAGGGTTTAAGGGTTGTTTTGGGACTGGGGAAGAGGCTAGCTAGTGGATTCTCGGGGACTGAGTATTTGTTACTGGGCAGTGAGGACTAGGAGGGGTTAACAATAAGTATATTTGGGAAGAGGCTTGGGGTTGGTTTCAGACTGGTTTAAGGGATGATTTGGGACAAGGCAGTGAAGGGAAGGGGTTATAGCAGGGATCATCAACTAGATTCAGCCGTGGGACGATTTCTTTCTTGAGCGGATGGTCATGGGGGCGGAAACATAATTACAAATAATGCAAATTGACCACACAAACGGTTATAATATTTTATAAACAATCTTTTCACATACACTGAGTGTACAAAACATTAGAAACACCTTCCTAATATTGAGTTGCACCCCCTTTTACCCTCAGAACAGCCTAAATTCATGATTGTAGCCTACATGCATTAAAGCTGAAATCCACATCGAAATCTCAGGACATGCTCTGCTGTTCTATCGTGCATGCAATGATGTCGGAGGGAAAACAAACAGCGTTCGATGTTTACAGTAACTTATTTGTTGTTATAATCTGGCAAACAGATGTGGCAGTTTCACCTTTAAGGAATCCTGCTTTAAGCTGTAGAAGTGAATCAGTTCTCTCTGTGTGTGTCACATGAGGTTATCAAACGTACCTTTCCCTTCACAATGCATAACTCCTCTCTCTGTATCACGGCAGAACTGCAATGCAAAAGACAAGGTTAAAAACTCCTAGTACCACTAACTCTTGGGATAAGAGCATCTCACTCTATTTACAGTTTAGTCATTTAGCAGACACTCTTATCCAGAATGACTTACAATTACTGCATTCATCTTGAGATAGCTAGGTGAGACAACCACATATCACAGTGATAGCAAGTACATTTTCCCTCAACAAGTAGTTATCAGCAAAAGTATGAAAAAGTATTCATGGGGTTGCACATTGCATCACAATATTGTTTTGAACATTCGTTTTAGGACTGATGCCCAGCTCTACTCAATGCATCCTCATTGGGGGGCTGATGAATTGTCTAAAGTCCATTACTGTGGCTTGAAAACACAATTACATTTCTAAAGAAGACTGTAATAATTAGTAGGAAGACCCTTTGTCATCATTTTGATGTCGCCAGATTGACTTCAGATGCAGTAAACCTCCAGATTTTAGCTAGCTGTAACAGACCGAGGGTTCAGAGAGAACGAGAGTGTGTCGGGGGGGAAAGACTGAATGAGAAGGACGCCTTGTTTGTAAGGGTAGCAAGAAACATGCATTCATCACTGTTGTCTGCTTGAGTTTTGATCACAGTTCCGTTCTACTCACCTATATTCAATGTAGTGGTTCTGGTTCTGAATTCTTTCCCCAGTTCCCTTCCATCAGGCCGGGCCGGCAGTTCTCTTTCTGCAGCTAACAGTTCCCTTCCATCCATCTGCAGCTAACAGCCATCAGGGCAGTTCTCTTTCTGCAGCTAACAGTTCCCTTCCATCAGGCCGGCAGTTCTCTTTTGCAGCGCAGCTACAGTTCCCTTCCATCAGGCCGGCAGTTCTCTTTCTCAGTTTTCTGCAGCAGCTAACGTTCCCTTCCATCAGGCCGGCAGTTCTCTTTCTGCAGCTAACAGTTCCCTTCCATCAGGCCGGCAGTTCTCCTTGCAGCTAACAGGCATCAGGGCAGTTCTCTTTCTGCAGCTAACAGTTCCCTTCCATCAGGCCGGCAGTTCTCTTTCTGCAGCTAACAGTTCCCTTCCATCAGGCCGCAGTTCTCTTTCTGCAGCTAACAGTTCCCTTCCATCAGGCCGGCAGTTCTCTTTCTGCAGCTAACAGTTCCCTTCCATCAGGCCGGCAGTTCTCTTTCTCCAGTTCCCTTCATCAGGCCGGCAGTTTCTCTTTCTGCAGCTAACAGTTCCCTTCCATCAGGCCGGCAGTTCTCTTTCTGCAGCTAACAGTTCCCTTCCATCAGGCCGGCCTCTTCTGCAGCTCAGTTCCCTCTTCCATCAGGCCGGCAGTTCTCTTTCTGCTAACAGCTAACAGTTTCTTTCCCTAAAGTTACTATCATGTTCAGGGCATCCTGTTCTAGCAGTAAATGTAACTTGTGTCGACATTACATTAGCAGGTGGAAAGTTCAATACTTGCGAGAAGATGGCACCCTACCATTACGCTGGTTTTACACTGAGCTGCACCTCAGCCATTTTGTAATGGCAGTGTCAGCCAATCAGCTCCTTTGTTGTTCAACACGCAACGTGCCATTCCATAATGGCTGCTGTGGTTACTGCTAGCTAGCATGAGGACAAAAGGTCAGTTTTCCGGGAAAACCAACAGTATTTCAATCTTGGCGATGTAGCAGTGTAGATAAAGATACCATTTGGAGTACAGTGGCATATCCCATCCTTGCATTGAGGTACGTTCTCTGACCCATATCTCGCACCTGCTCCAAGGTGTCTTAATGTAACCATGATTGCGTTCTGTCCTCAGTGCAGCTCTGTGTAAACAAGCTTAACGGTAGGGTCGGAATCTTCTGGCAAGTTCAATACAAGTAACTACCAATGTAAATGATATATGCAATATTATATATATATATATATATATGAAAATGTATGCACTCACTAACTAAGTCGCTCTGGATAAGAGCGTCTGCTAATGACTAAACATTTATATTTAAATATGTATGTATATATATATATTAGGTAGCTACAGTACTCACCAGAAAACTCCTGTGGTATTCCAAGGGCTCAGCAGTTCTGAGGAAAAATATTAAAGTAGTTGGTTAGCTAGAATTAACTGACTTTAATCAATGTCCACTATCAATGTAGCTAGATTGCAGGTAGCTGGGTCAGTAGTTACAGAGAGATAATCTGTGTCATATCCTAGAAAGCCTAAACATTATTACACCGTTGACGTTAGCCTGCGTGTCAAACAAATCCCTCGTCCTTGGGACAGCGGTTAGGATAGTTTATCATTTCGGAAACATCTGAAAACTACTGACCGTTCATGTAGATTGTTAATACTATAGATTATTTTTATGAATGCAAATGTACATTTACTTGAATCCAGCCGCCCTGATGTTTTGGTAGACAACGTGGGTTTGAATAATATTCTGATGTCAGAACGGAAGCCGCAGATGTGTATGACTTTGGAAACCAACTTTGAACTGTTTTCGTCGTATCGCAAATTTCTCGTGATACCAAATCAATGCACATTTAAACTTTGAAATCGTTTGTTTAAAGAAGATGTAAATCCAAGTAAACCGTAAAGAATAAGTGTCGCACACTTCACACTCCAAGCCAGCAGGGGTCGTAGTTTCATTAGACGTAAGAACACGTCATCGCTTTGGTCCCTCTTGCATCTATTTGATGTCGTTTTCTGTAAGGAGTTACTTCCGCGTAGGTGTTTCTCTGTGACTGGAAGTAAACTTCAAACCTTATTATACCTCAGTGGATCCGCGCCATGCAATAATGGAAATATTGAGTTTCTGATATTCTACATCAACTTCAAAATACCGTCTTTGCCTCGTTCTCCGAAGAGTGTTGTCTTTCAACACACGGAACAGTACAGTTAGCTAGCCACGGCGCAGCTGTGTTTGTCTGTGCACTGGGGAATGGGAGAGAATGGATTGTCTATGTGAAATAATCCAATGTCTGGTTGCATTGGCAGTGGCTGCTTTGATAGTGGTAAGTGTTACACATGCTGCAGCGTTTTGTCTAGCAGGTTATGGTGTGTGTTGCTGCAGCGTTTGTCTAGCAGGTTTATGGTGTGTGCTGTTTATGTCAGTCTGTAGTAGCCTGCCTTGTCATTCATTCTAACAGGTTGCTGAACTATCAGAAAGAGGTAGAGAGGGCCCTTCTGTGTGCATCCAATCAATTAATCAATCATGGTTTTGAACACTATCCCACGTAATATGCCTAAATATCTTTGTTTACTCATTGACAAGAAGATAGAATCAATGGAACCAAAACAGACCTAACAATCTAGAAGCTGAATCTCAGCACCTGTTGTGGTTCTGTTTCGCAGGTCCTGCTGATAGCCCATCTGACTGCCGGGATGGTGGACCTGAAGCGCCATGAGAAGGAGAAGTTCTTCCTGACTGCGGCAGGAGAGAAGGAGCCGTTCCCCAGCCTACACGACCCCAGCTCATTGGAGATGTCCGTGGTTGTGCCTGCTTACAATGAAGAGCTACGAAGTTAGTGAGTGGGTTGGCACACAGACAGACAGCTAGAGAGAGAGGCAGACAGATAGACAGCTAGAGAGAGAGGCAGACAGCTAGAGAGAGAGGCAGACAGATAGACAGCTAGAGAGAGGCAGGCAGACAGACGGACAGCTAGAGAGAGGCAGGCAGACAGACAGACAGCTAGAGAGAGGCAGGCAGACAGACAGCTAGAGAGAGAGGCAGACAGACAGCTAGAGAGAGAGGCAGATGGGGAGAGAGAGAGGCAGACAGACACTAGAGAGAGAGGCATGGGGAGAGAGAGAGAGAGAGAGAGAGACACAGACAGACAGACAGCTAGAGAGAGAGAGAGAGAGAGAGAGAGAGAGAGAGAGAGACACAGACAGACAGCTAGAGAGAGAGAGAGAGAGAGAGAGAGAGAGAGAGAGAGAGAGAGAGAGGCAGGCATGCATATGTACACACACATAAACACACATTTCCCCCGAACATGTTTCCTCTTAGAATGACTTAGTCTAAAGGTGGATGAGACAGTAGTGTCATATTCAGCATTAGCCTTGTAATAACATCTTGTAATAAGAGCTTTGCCAAACCGGTATGTTGTGTTTGGGTTGGATCCTATGTCTCTTGCATTGTCTTCTAGAAGGCAGCCAGTGACTAGCGTCAATCTCGGCTTCGAGGCATTTTTTGCCATATTAATTCACACTTGTTATAGGCTGCGTTTACACCGGCAGCCCAATTCTGATCTTTTGCCACAAATGTCTCTTTTGACCAATAAGATCAGCTCTTTTTAATAGGGCAAAAGATCAGAGAACCAGGCTGCCTGTGTAAACGCAGCCATAGACTACGTGTGACCTATATGTTGTGTTGTTGCCACTGCAGTGCCTGTGTGTTGTGTTGTTGCCACTGCAGTGCCTGTGATGATGGAGGAAGCTTTGGAATATCTGGAAAACAGACGGGTGAGTAACCAGACGGGTGAGTAACCACTGCCAATGTTGAGGGAAAATAAGTGGCAAAACATTGATGCTGTTCTTCACTCCTGGTCATGGAGGGACAGTGTGTGCAGGATTTTGTTCCAGCCCAGCTCTAACACACCTAGTTTTGCTATTGGAAGTCTTGATGATTAGTTGAGTTCTAGCTCTAAGCTGTTTAACCTGTGACCATCACATCAACAACCAGCAGTGAAGATCACTGCTTCACTGTGCTGTCATTGTTCAAAGTGGCCACCAGATGGCAGTGAAGATGTACAATGTGTAGTTGGTTGACCAGTACATTTGTACAATTTAGCCATTTAGCAGACGCTCTTATCCGGAGCGACTTACAGTTAGTGAGTGCATAATTTTGGGGTTTTTTCATACTGGCCCCTTCGTGGGAATCGAACCCACAACCCTGGGTTTGCAAGCGCCATGCTCTACCAACTGAGCTACATCCCTCTTTTTAGTTCAAGTTCTAAGGTAGCTTAGTGGTTAAGAGCGTTGTGCCAGTAACCGAAAGGTTGCTGGTTCTAATCCCCGAGCCAACTAGGTGAAAAATCTGTCGATGTGCCCTTGAGCAAGGCACTTAACCCTACTTGCTCCTGTAAGTCGCTCTGGATAAGAGCGTCTGCTAAATGACTAAAATGAAAATGAAAAAAAATGTTGTAACTAATCAAATTGCAGATGGCAAACACTCTCTGAAACACTTGATGACCATATTCCTGCTTCAGCCTCAGATTATATTCACTGACAATGTGCCACTAATAAATCATGCAGAAAAAACCACTTTATATTATTGTTTTCTCCTCTCGCTCTCTCTCTTCCCTCTCTGTCTCTCTCTCTCTCTCTCTCTCTCTCTCCCTGCAGAAGCAGCAGCCATTGTTTACCTATGAGGTCATCGTGGTGAACGATGGAAGCAAAGACAAGACCACAGAGGTACGTTGGTGTTGATCTTTTATATTTGTCTCTAAGAGATATTATTTCTCAATATAGAAGGTAGAATCATTGCTGAAGCAGCTGTATGTAGTTTACATTTGTAATTGATTCATTGATTCATTCTTTTCTAGGATTATTAGCATGCTCAAATATTCAAATATCAGACAGCTCTCCAATGAAAATAGCTCTCCAGAAAACCACGTCATCAAATGAATGTGTCTCCATGTTTTTGTCTGAGTGGTGGTGTATAACCGTATGGGGGTTGTCTTCCCAGGTGGTGTATAACCGTATGGGGGTTGTCTTCCCAGGTGGTGTATAACCGTATGGGGGTTGTCTTCCCAGGTGGTGTATAACCGTATGGGGGTTGTCTTCCCAGGATGCCCTGTAGTACACCGTACACATAATGTAATTATCTAACAGTATGTGTGTGTGTTCTCTCTTCCCAGGTTGCCTTGCAGTACACCAGGCAGTTTGGAGCGGACAAAGTGCGGGTCCTGACCCTGGTGAAAAACAGAGGGAAGGGAGGTGCTGTCAGGATGGTGAGAACAGAGGGGAGGGAGGGGCCGTCAGGATGGTGAGAACAGAGGGGAGGGAGGGGCCGTCAGGATGGTGAGAACAGAGGGGAAGGAGGGCCGTCGCAGGATGGTGAGAACAGAGGGGAGGGAGGGGCCGTCAGGATGGTGAGAACAGAGGGGAAGGAGGACCCGTCAGGATGGTGAAGGAGAGGGAGGGGCCGTCAGGATGGTGAGAACAGAGGGGAGGGAGGGGCCGTCAGGATGGTGAGAACAGAGGGGAGGGAGGGGGCCGTCAGGATGGTGAGAACAGAGGGGAGGAAGGGGCCGTCAGGGATGGTGGAGAAACAGAGGGGAGGGAGGGGGCCTCAGGATGGTGAGAACAGAGGAGAGGGAGGGGCCGTCAGGATGGTGAGAACAGAGGGAGAGGGAGGGGCTGTCAGGATGTGAAGAACAGAGGGGAAGGAGGGGCTGTCAGGATGGTGAGAACAGAGGGGAAGGAGGGGCCGTCAGGATGGTGAGAACGGTCAGAGAGGGGAAGGAGGGGCCGTCAGGATGGTGAGAACAGAGGGGAAGGAGGGGCCGTCAGGATGGTGAGAACAGAGGAGAGAGGGAGGGGCCGTCAGATGGGAGGGGGCCGTCAGGATGGTGAGAACAGAGGGGAAGGAGGGTCAGGAGGTCAGGATGGAGGGGAACAGGATGGGGAGGGAGGGGCCGTCAGGATGGTGAGAACAGAGGTCAGGAGGGAGGGGGGCCGTCAGGATGGTGAGAACAGAGAGGAGGGGCCGTCAGGATGGGGCCGTCAGGATGGTGAGAACAGAGGAAAGGGAGGGGCCGTCAGGATGGTGAGAACAAGGGGATTTAGGTCAGGATGTGATAACAGAGGTTGGAGGGGCCGTCAGGGATGGTGAGAACAGAGGGGAAGGAGGGGCCGTCAGGATGGTGAGAACAGAGGGGAGGGAGGGGCCGTCAGGATGGTGAGAACAGAGGGGAGAAGGAGGGGCCGTCAGGATGGTGAGAACAGAGGGGAAGGAGGGGCCGTCAGGATGGTGAGAACAGAGGGGAGAGGGAGAATAGGGAGGAGGGGCCGTCAGGATGGTGATAACAGAGGGCCGTCAGATGGTAAGAGAGGGAGGGTGGGCCTGAAGAGGGGCCGTCAGTATGGTGAGAACATGAGAGAGGGCCCGATTAGGATGGGGGAGAAACAGAGGAAGGAGGGGCCGTCAGGATGGTGAGAACAGAGGAGAGGGAGGGGCCGTCAGGATGGTGAGAAACAGAGGGGAGGGAGGGGCCGTCAGGATGGTGAGAGAACAGAGGGAAGGAGGGGCCGTCAGGATGGTGAGAACAGAGGAGAGGGAGGGGCCGTCAGGATGGTGAGAACAGAGGGAAAGAAGGAGGGGCCGTCAGGATGGTGAGAACAGAGGGGGAGGGAGGGGCCGTCAGGATGGGAGGGGCCGTCAGGATGGTGAGAACAGAGGGGAGGGAGGGGCCGTCAGGATGGTGAGAACAGAGGGGAGGGAGGGGCCGTCAGGATGGTGAGAACAGAGGGGAGGGAGGGGCCGTCAGGATGGTGAGAACAGAGGGGAGGGGCCGTCAGGATGGTGAGAACAGAGGAGAGGGAGGGGCCGTCAGGATGGTCAGAGGATCAGGATGAGAACAGAGGGGAAAGGAGGGGCCGTCAGGATGGTGAGAACAGAGAGGGAGGGGCCGTCAGGATGGTGAGAACAGAGGGGAGGGAGGGGCCGTCAGGATGGTGAGAACAGAGGGGAGGGGAGGGGCCGTCAGGATGGTGAGAACAGAGGAACAGAGAGGGAGGGGCCGTCAGGATGGTGAGAAACAGAGGGGAGGGAGGGGCCGTCAGGATGGTGAGAACAGAGGGGAGGGAGGGGCCGTCAGGATGGTGAGAACAGAGGGGAGGAGGGGCCGTCAGGATGGTGAGAACAGAGGGGGAGGGAGGGGCCGTCAGGATGGTGAGAACAGAGGGGAAGGGAGGGGCCGTCAGGATGGTGAGAACAGAGGGGAGGGAGGGGCCGTCAGGATGGTGAGAACAGAGGGGAGGGAGGGCCGTCAGGATGGTGAGAACAGAGGGGAGGTGAGGGCCGTCAGGATGGTGAGAACAGAGGGGAGGGAGGGGCCGTCAGGATGGTGAGAACAGAGGGGAGGGAGGGGCCGTCAGGATGGTGAGAACAGAGGAGAGGGAGGGGCCGTCAGGATGGTGAGAACAGAGGGAAGGAGGGGCCGTCAGGATGGTGAGAACAATGGAAGGGGCCGTCAAGGAGGGGAAAGAGGGGCCGTCAGGATGGTGAGAACAGAGGGGAGGGAGGGGCCGTCAGGATGGTGAGAACAGAGGAGAGGGGGGGCCGTCAGGATGGTGAGAACAGAGGGGAAGGAGGGGCCGTCAGGATGGTGAGAACAGAGGGGGGAGGGAGGGGCCGTCAGGATGGTGAGAACAGAGGGGAGGGAGGGGCCGTCAGGATGATGAGAACAGAGGAGAGGGAGGGGAGGGGATGGTGAGTCAGAGGAGAGGGAGGGGCCGTCAGGATGGTGAGAACAGAGGGGAAGGGGCCGAGGGAGGGGCCGTCAGGATGGGAGGGGCCGTCAGGATGGTGAGAACAGAAGGGGAGGGAGGGGCCGTCAGGATGGTGAGAACAGAGGGGAGGGAGGGGCCGTCAGGATGGTGAGAACAGAGGGGAGGGAGGGGCCGTCAGGATGGTGAGAACAGAGGGAAAAGGAGGGAGGGAGGGAGGGGCCGTCAGGATGGTGAGAACAGATGGGGGGGAGGGGAGGGGCCGTCAGGATGGTGAGAACAGAGGAGAGGGAGGGGCCGTCAGGATGGTGAGAACAGAGGGGAAGGAGGGGGCCGTCATGGTGTTGGTGAGAACAGAGGAGGGGGAGATGGTGCCGTCAGGGGAGAGGGATGATAAACAGAGGAGAGGGAGGGGCTGTCAGGATGGATGAGAACAGAGGAGAGGGAGGGGCCTGTCAGGATGGTGAGAACAGAGGAGAGGGAGGGGGAAGGGGAGAACGAGGGAGGGGCCGTCAGGATGGGGAGGGGAAGGGGCCGATGATGGTGGAACAGAGGGGAGGGGGCCGTCAGGATGGTGAGAAACAGAGGAAGGAGGGGAGGGATGGGAGGGGCCGTCAGGATGGTGAGAAGGGGCCGTCAGTTGGAAGGGGAGGGGAGGAGGGGCCGTCAGGATGGTGAGAACAGAGGGGAGGGAGGGGCCGTCAGGATGGTGAGAACAGAGGGGAGGGAGGGGGTCAGGAGTGAGAAACAGAGGGGAGGGAGGGGCCGTCAGGGATGGTGAGGAGAGGGGAGGGAGGGGCCGTCAGGATGGTGAGAACAGAGGAGAGGGAGGGGCCGTCAGGATGGTGAGAACAGAGGGGAGGAAGGGGCCGTCAGGATGGTGAGAACAGAGGGGAGGGTGGGGGGCCGTCAGGATGGTGAAACAGAGAACCGTCAATGGTGAGAACAGAGGGGAAGGAGGGGCCGTCAGGATGGTGAGAACAGAGGGGAAGGAGGGGCCGTCAGGATGGTGAGAACAGAGGAGAGGGAGGGGCCGTCAGGATGGTGAGAACAGAGGGGAGGGGCCGTCAGGATGGTGAGAACAGAGGGGGAGGGGCCGTAAGGATGGTGAGAACAGAGGGGAGGGAGGGGCCGTCAGGATGGTGAGAACAGAGGGGAAGGGGCCGAGGGAGGGGCCGTCAGGATGGGAGGGGCCGTCAGGATGGTGAGAACAGAGGGGAAGGAGGGGCCGTCAGGATGGTGAGAACAGAGGGGAGGGAGGGGCCGTCAGGATGGTGAGAACAGAGGGGAAGGAGGGGCCGTCAGGATGGTGAGAACAGAGGGGAGGGAGGGGCCGTCAGGATGGTGAGAACAGAGGGGAGGGAGGGGCCGTCAGGATGGTGAGAACAGAGGGAAGGGAGGGGCCGTCAGGATGGTGAGAACAGAGGGGAGGGAAGGGCCGTCAGGATGGTGAGAACAGAGAGGGGAGGGCCGTCAGGATGGTGAGAACAGAGGAGAGGGAGGGGCCGTCAGGATGGTGAGAACAGAGGGGGGAGGGGCCGTCAGGATGGTGAGAACAGAGGGGAGGGAGGGGCCGTCAGGATGGTGAGAACAGAGGGGAGGGAGGGGCCGTCAGGATGGTGAGAACAGAGGGGAGGGAGGGGCCGTCAGGATGGTGAGAACAGAGGGGAGGGGAGGGGCCGTCAGGATGGTGAGAACAGAGGAGGGAGGGGCCGTAAGGATGGTGAGAACAGAGGGAGGGAGGGGGCCGTCAGGATGGTGAGAACAGAGGGGAGGGAGGGGGCAAGGTGGTGAAACAGAGGGAGGAAGGGCCGTCAGGAGGGGAACAGGGGCCGTCAGGATGGTGAGAACAGAGGGGAAGGAGGGGCCGTCAGGATGGTGAGAACAGAGGGGAGGGAGGGGCCGTCAGGATGGTGAGAACAGAGGGGAAGGAGGGGCCGTCAGGATGGTGAGAACAGAGGGGAGGGAGGGCCGTCAGGATGGTGAGAACAGAGGAGGGAGGGCCGTCAGGATGGTGGAGGGAGGGGGCCGTCAGGATGGTGAAACAGAGGAGAGGGAGGGCCGTCAGGATGGTGAGAACAGAGGGGAAGAGGGGGTGAGAACAGAGGGGAGGGAGGGGCCGTCAGGATGGTGAGAACAGAGGGGGGGGAGGGGCCGTCAGGATGGTGAGAACAGGGGGGAGGGAGGGGCCGTCAGGATGGTGAGAACAGAGGGGAGGGAGGGGCCGTCAGGATGGTGAGAACAGAGGGGGGGAGGGGCCGTCAGGATGGTGAGAACAGAGGAGAGGGAGGGGCCGTCAGGATGGTGAGAACAGAGGGGAGGGAGGGGCCGTCAGGATGGTGAGAACAGAGGGGAGGGAGGGGCCGTCAGGATGGTGAGAACAGAGGGGAGGGAGGGGCCGTCAGGATGGTGAGAACAGAGGGGAGGGAGGGGCCGTCAGGATGGGAGAAACAGGAGGGGAGGTCCGTCAGGATGGTGAGAACAGAGGGGGGAGGGGCCGTCAGGATGGTGAGAACAGAGGGGAGGGAGGGGCCGTCAGGATGGTGAGAACAGAGGGAGGGAGGGGGCCGTCAGGATGGTGAGAACAGAGGGGGAGGGGCCGTCAGGATGGTGAGAACAGAGGGGAGGGAGGGGCCGTCAGGATGGTGAGAACAGAGGGGAGGGAGGGGCCGTCAGGATGGTGAGAACAGAGGAGGAGGGGGGGCCGTCAGGATGGTGAGAACAGAGGGGAGGGAGGGCCGTCAGGATGGTGAGAACAGAGGGGAGGGAGGGGGCCGTCAGGATGGTGAGAACAGAGGGAGGGAGGGGCCGTCAGGATGGTGAGAACAGAGGGGAGGGAGGGGCCGTCAGGATGGTGAGAACAGAGGGGAGGGAGGGGGCCGTCAGGATGGTGAGAACAGAGGGGAAGGAGGGGCCGTCAGGAGGGGCCGTCAGGATGGTGAGAACAGGAGAGGGGAAGGAGGGGCCGTCAGGATGGTGAGAACAGAGGAGAGGGAGGGGCCGTCAGGATGGTGAGAACAGAGGGGAGGGGCCGTAAGGATGGTGAGAACAGGGAGGGGAGGAGGGAGGGGGGCCGTCAGGATGGTGAGAACAGAGGGGAGGGAGGGGCCGTCAGGATGGTGAGAACAGAGGGAGGGAGGGGCCGTCAGGATGGTGAGAACAGAGGAGAGGGAGGGGCCGTCAGATGGTGAGAACAGAGGGAGGGAGGGGCCGTCAGGATGGTGAGAACAGAGGGGAGGGGCCGTCAGGATGGTGAGAACAGAGGGGAGGGAGGGGCCGTCAGGATGGTGAGAACAGAGGGGAGGGAGGGGCCGTCAGGATGGTGAGAACAGACAGAGAGGGAGGGGCCGTCAGGATGGTGAGAACAGAGGAGAGGAGGGGCCGTCAGGATGGTGAGAACAGAGGAGAGGGAGGGGCCGTCAGGATGGTGAGAACAGAGGGGAGGGAGGGGCCGTCAGGATGGTGAGAACAGAAGGAGAGGGAGGGGCCGTCAGGATGGTGAGAACAGAGGGGAGGGAGGGGCCGTCAGGATGGTGAGAACAGAGGAGAGGAGGGGCCGTCAGGATGGTGAGAACAGAGGGGAGGGGAGGGGCCGTCAGGATGGTGAGAACAGAGGGGAAGGAGGGGCCGTCAGGATGGTGAGAACAGAGGAGAGGGAGGGGCCGTCAGGATGGTGAGAACAGAGGAGAGGGAGGGGCCGTCAGGATGGTGAGAACAGAGGGAGGGAGGGGCCGTCAGGATGGTGAGAACAGAGGGGAAGGGGCCGAGGGAGGGGCCGTCAGGATGGGAGGGGCCGTCAGGATGGAACAGAGGGGAGGGAGGGGCCGTCAGGATGGTGAGAAAGAGGGGAGGGGAGGGGCCGTCAGGATGGTGAGAACAGAGGGGAGGGACGTCAGATGGTGAGAACAGAGGGGAAGGAGGGGCCGTCAGGATGGTGAGAACAGAGGGGAGGGAGGGGCCGTCAGGATGGTGAGAACAGAGGGGGAGGAGGGGCCCCGTCAGGATGGTGAGAACAGAGGAGAGGGAGGGGCCGTCAGGATGGTGAGAACAGAGGAGAGGGAGGGGCCGTCAGGATGGTGAGAACAGAAGGGGACGGAGGGGCCGTCAGGATGGTGAGAACAGAGGGGAGGGAGGGGCCGTCAGGATGGTGAGAACAGAGGGGAAGGAGGGGCCGTCAGGATGGTGAGAACAGAGGAGGGGGAGGGGCCGTCAGGATGGTGAGAACAGAGGGGAGGGAGGGGCCGTCAGGATGGTGAGAACAGAGGGGAGGGAGGGCCGTCAGGATGGTGAGAACAGAGGAGAGGGAGGGGCCGTCAGGATGGTGAGAACAGAGGGGAGGGAGGGGCCGTCAGGATGGTGAGAACAGAGGGGAGGGAGGGGCCGTCAGGATGGTGAGAACAGAGGGAGGGGAGAGGGAGGGGGCCGTCAGGATGGTGAGAACAGAGGGGAGGGGGAGGGGGGGCCGTCAGGGATGGTGAGCCGTCAGGATGGTGAGAACAGAGGAGGGAGGGGCCGTCAGGATGGTGAGAACAGAGGGGAGGGAGGGGCCGTCAGGATGGTGAGAGGGGAGAGGGGGCCGTCAGGATGGTGAGAACAGAGGAGAGGGAGGGGCCGTCAGGATGGTGAGAACAGAGGGGAGGGAGGGGCCGTCAGGATGGTGAGAACAGAGGAGAGGGAGGGGCCGTCAGGATGGTGAGAACAGAGGAGAGGGAGGGCCGTCAGGATGGTGAGAACAGAGGAGGGAGGGGCCGTCAGGATGGTGAGAACAGAGGGGAAGGAGGGGCCGTCAGGATGTTTGAGAACAGAGGGGAAGGAGGGGCCGTCAGGATGGTGAGAACAGAGGAGGAGGGAGGGGCCGTCAGGATGGTGAGAACAGAGGAGAGGGAGGGGGGGCCGTCAGGATGGTGAGAACAGAGGAGAGGGAGGGCAGTCAGGATGGTGAGAACAGAGAGGGAGGGGGAGATGGTGAGAACAGAGGAGAGGGAGGGGCCGTCAGGATGGTGAGAACAGAGGGGAGGAGGGGGCCGTCAGGATGGTGAGAACAGAGGGGAGGGAGGGGCCGTCAGGATGGTGAGAACAGAGGGGAAGGAGGGGCCGTCAGGATGGTGAGAACAGAGGGGGGCCGGGAGGGGCCAGAGGAGAGGGAGGGCCGTCAGGATGGTGAGAACAGAGGGGAGGGAGGGGCCGTCAGGATGGTGAGAACAGAGGAGAGGGAGGGGCCGTCAGGATGGTGAGAACAGAGGGGAGGGAGGGGCCGTCAGGATGGTGAGAACAGAGGGGAAGGGGCCGTCAGGATGGTGAGAACAGAGGGGAGGGCAGGGGGGATGGTGGGAGGGGGGAGGGGCCGTCAGGATGGTGAGAACAGAGGGAGAGGGAGGGGCCGTCAGGATGGTGAGAACAGAGGGGAGGGAGGGGCCGTCAGGATGGTGAGAACAGAGGGGAAGGAGGGGGCCGTCAGGATGGTGAGAACAGAGGGGAGGGGGAGGGGGCCGTCAGGATGGTGAGAACAGAGGGGAGGGAGGGGCCGTCAGGATGGTGAGAACAGAGGAGAGGAGGGGCCGTCAGGATGGTGAGAACAGAGGGGAGGGAGGGGCCGTCAGGATGGTGAGAACAGAGGGGGAGGGGCCGTCACCGGGAGAGGGGGGAGGGTCGTCAGGATGGTGAGACAGAGGGAGGGGATGGGAAGGGGGCCGTCAGGATGGTGAGAACAGAGGGGAGGGAGGGGCCGTCAGGATGGTGAGAACAGAGTCAGGGAGGGAGGGGCCGTCAGGATGGTGAGAACAGAGGGGAGGAGGGGCCGTCAGGATGGTGAGAACAGAGGGGAGGGAGGGGCCCAGGATGGTGAGAACAGATGGGTGAGAACAGGGAGGGAGGGGCCGTCAGGATGGTGAGAACAGAGGAGAGGGAGGGGCCGTCAGGATGGTGAGAACAGAGGGGAGGGAGGGGCCGTCAGGATGGTGTCAGATGGTGAGAACAGAGGGGAGGGAGGGGCCGTCAGGATGGTGAGAACAGAGGGGAGGGAGGGGCCGTCAGGATGGTGAGAACAGAGGAGAGGGAGGGGCCGTCAGGATGGTGAGAACAGAGGGGGGGAGGGGCCGTCAGGATGGTGAGAACAGAGGGGAGGGAGGGGCCGTCAGGATGGTGAGAACAGAGGAGAGGCCGTCAGGGCCGTCAGGATGGTGAGAACAGAGGAGAGGGAGGGGCCGTCAGGATGGTGAGAACAGAGGGAAGGGAGGGCCGTCAGGATGGTGAGAACAGAGGAGAGGGAGGGGCCGTCAGGATGGTGAGAACAGAGGGGGGGTCAGGAGGAGGCCGTCAGGATGGTGAGAACAGAGGGGGAGAGGGGGGCCGTCGGATGGTGAGAACCAGGGATGTCAGGATCCGGATGTGGAACAGGAGGGGAGGGTAGGGGCCGTCAGGTTGGTGAACACAGAAGAGGGGAGGGGCCGTCAGGATGGTGAGGGAGGGGAGGGAGGGGCCGTCAGGATGGTGAGAACAGAGGGGAGGGAGGGGCCGTCAGGGTGAGAGGATGGGGAGAACATAGAGGGAGGGAGGGGCCGTCAGGATGGTGTGGTTCTCTCAGGGCCGTCAGGATGGTGAGAACAGAGGGGACAGGAGGGCCGATGGGATGGAGAACAGAGGGGGGGACGTCAGGATGGGAGTTCCGGAGTGGGTACTCAGGATGCAGTGAGAACAGAGGAATAGTGAGGGGGCCGTCAGGATGGTGAGAACAGAGGGAAGTTGAGGAGGGCCGTCAGGATGGTGAGAACAGAGGAAGAGTGAGGGGCCGTAAGTGAGTATTGATGGTGAGAACAGAGATTCATGAGAGAATGGCCGGTGGAACAGTACAGAAGGGAGGGGCCTTCAGGATGGTACGTAAGAACAAGGGGAGGGTTTTGCAGACGGTGAGAACAGAGGGGAGGGGGGGCCGTCAGGATGTGAGAACACCAGGGGATTCCTGAGAACAGAGGAGGGTCTGTTCCCTTTGAGTGTAGTTATAGAGGGCCATGACTGTAAGAATCCCCGGGGGAGGACTTCCTCGGAGTATATGGTATCTTCTAACTCCTGTCATCTCCTGTCCTGTTTGTAGTTTCCAAAATGAGTGTCCTAAACCCGTCACTGGTAATTAAATCATCGTGTACGTTTTAACGGTCTTCTCTCCTCAATTGAAAATGATCTACTCTTAATTAGGCCATGAGACGTTTTGATATTTTAATTTCACAAACATTTTTCATGAAGCATTCTTTAACTGTTACCATCCTGTCTCTCAGGGTAGATGTTTTCAGAGAGGAGGCTGTCCATGGTGAGCAACCTGGCAGTTACTAAGTGTGAAGAGAAGTTTTTCAGAATCGATTAACACCAAACCAACTGTTAATCTCTGATACCATGCCTAGAATGTGTTTTTCAGGTCATGAACTAACTGGCTATCTCCTGTGTGTAGTTCCCAGAGCACATTGTGAGGAAGAGGAGGGAGTCGCCTTCGGGGTGTGTTACTGTCTGACTTTTAGGATTTAGCCTATAGGATTTAGCCTATAGGGATTTAGCCTATCTGATTTTTAGCCTATAGGATTAGCCCTATAGGATTTAGCCTATATGATTTAGCCTATATGATTTAGCCTATAGTATGATTAGCCTATAGGATTTAGCCTATAGGATTTAGCCTATATGATTAGCCTATATGATTTAGCCTATATGATTTAGCCTATAGGATTTGGCCTATATGATTTAGCCTATAGGATTTAGCCTATAGGATTTAGCCTATATGATTAGCCTATAGGATTGAGCCTATATGAGTCTTGTGAGTAGTATATTGACAGTAAAAAGGTCCTTGTTTTTTTTTTATATTAACTGCCGTGTTTTGTTAATGTCTCCATGGTAGCGGTCTCTGTTCCGTACGTTCCTGATGTATGGGTTCCACTTCCTGGTTTGGTTCTTCTGTGTGCGAGGCATCAAGGACACGCAGTGTGGCTTCAAGCTCTTCACCCGTGAGGCCGCGCTCAAGACCTTCTCCTCTCTACACGTGGAGCGATGGTAAGGTCTCCCCCTAACCATACCAACATTTACTGATGTTTACCTCATATTCTACTTACTTCAAATAAACATCCTCACTACACATGGAGCGGTGGTAGACTCTTCTCTCTCTCTGTCTCTCTCTGTCTCTCTCTGTCTCTCTCTATCACTCTCTCTCTCTCTCTCTCTCTCTCTCTCTCTCTCTCTCACTCTCTCACTCTCTCGCTATCACTCTCTCTCTCTGTGTGTATCTGTCTGTCTTCCGGACAGGAAAACTTAACCAGTGACCTTATATCAAAGTTGACAAATTGTATAATAACAATGTAGTAGTAGTAGTTCTATTCTACTTCCTGCAAGACATGATTGTCACTACAGGGGATCCGTGGTCAGGTCTCTCTCTGAAGGAGAGCCCTTTACCTCTCCTGATATTTGCATTGTGTGAATGATGTTATTACATAGTCATTAGATGGCTCTATTTGAACGCAACAATGTAAGGGGACAGTTCAAGACCTTCTCCTCTATATATGTAAAGCAATGGTTCAGTCTCTCTCTCTCCACGAGAACACTTACACACACACACACATTGTCTTCAAATCAACTTGGATTTGAACAGTGCCCTGGTATGGTCTCTCTGAACAGAGAACGGATCATGACTGAAAACAATAGTTTACTAGTCCAGTACTAACACCCCATGAGGTTCAACAGTGCTGTACTTTTCAATACCCACACCTCCTCTGTTGTGATCATCCACTGGTTTTGAAATGCATCTGCTTGTTGTTGTTGTTGTTAGAACATTGTACCTAGAATGTTGTACTGTTCCACAGGGCCTTTGACGTGGAACTACTGTACATCGCTCAGTGCTTTAAGATCCCCGTAGCCGAGGTGGCTGTCAACTGGACTGAGATAGAAGGTAAGTCTGATAGCCGAGGTGGCTGTCAACTGGACTGAGATAGAAGGTAAGTCTGATAGCCGAGGTGGCTGTCAACTGGACTGAGATAGAAGGTAAGTCTGATAGCCGAGGTGGCTGTCAACTGGACTGAGATAGAAGGTAAGTCTGATAGCCGAGGTGGCTGTCAACTGGACTGAGATAGAAGGTAAGTCTGATAGCCGAGGTGGCTGTCAACTGGACTGAGATAGAAGGTAAGTCTGATAGCCGAGGTGGCTGTCAACTGGACTGAGATAGAAGGTAAGTCTGATAGCCGAGGTGGCTGTCAACTGGACTGAGATAGAAGGTAAGTCTGATAGCCGAGGTGGCTGTCAACTGGACTGAGATAGAAGGTAAGTCTGATAGCCGAGGTGGCTGTCAACTGGACTGAGATAGAAGGTAAGTCTGATAGCCGAGGTGGCTGTCAACTGGACAGAGATAGAAGGTAAGTCTGATAGCCGAGGTGGCTGTCAACTGGACTGAGATAGATCGGCCTCCCAGACCACACGTGCCTCCACGGTACCGGGTTTCGAGCCTCGGCTCGGCCAACTGGCTGTGCCCATCCTCTCTGCTAACCAGTCTCCCGACTCTTCTAACTGTCCTGTCATTAAAACAATAAAATACATAAGGAGATCAGAGTTCCCGGTCTCATTTTTATTTTTTTTAAATGATAAAAGAGATGTTTTAATGTCTCTGGGGCCAAGTTGTTTCCAGTCGCAGGCTACTGATTAACTCTAATGTGTTAGTGGTTTCTACTGGGTAACCTCATTGTAACTGTGGTTCAAAATCTGCTGTTATAGTATATTATAACGCCAGAGGGGGTGTGGTATATGGCCAATATACCACGGCTAAGGGCTGTTCTTATGCACGACGCAACGCGGAGTACCTGGATACAGCCCTTAATGTGTTATTAGGCCCATCAGAGGTAATCAGTTAACTTAAGTTAACTTTTTGTAATTTTAGTGCGATCATTTTTTAAAATCACAATTAATCACATTGTCTGAAAGCATTACAAATACACTGAAAACATCTATACAGCTCAAATCTACATTTAAAACCAAGTTGGCATTGAGGCTAAATAAAGTGTGATTTCACAATATACCTAATGTTGTTAACTGTTACTTTAGACAAAATCAATATACCTAATGTTGCTAACTGTTACTTTAGACAAAATCAATATACCTAATGTTGCTAACTGTTACTTTAGACAAAATCAATATACCTAATGTTGCTAACTGTTACTTTAGACAAAATCAATATACCTAATGTTGCTAACTGTTACTTTAGACAAAATCAATATACCTAATGTTGCTAACTGTTACTTTAGACAAAATCAATATACCTAATGTTGTTAACTGTTACTTTAGACAAAATCAATATACCTAATGTTGCTAACTGTTACTTTAGACAAAATCAAGACGTCATTGTTCTTTGTGTAAAAAATCTTAAATTACAGCTCACTTTGAGCAAATTCTGAATTTGCGGTTAAGTGCGATTTTAATTGCAGCAAATCATTTTTAAAAACATTTGACAGCCCTAGTTATGTGTTATATTGTGTTATATGGTGTTATGTGTTATAATGTGTTATAATGTGTTATGTGTTATAATGTGTTATAGGGTGTTATAATGTGTTATAATGTGTTATAATGTGTTATAGGGTGTTATAATGTGTTATAGGGTGTTATAGGGTGTTATAATGTGTTATAATGTGTTATAGGGTGTTATAGGGTGTTATAATGTGTTATAGGGTGTTATAGGGTGTTATAATGTGTTATAGGGTGTTATAATGTGTTATAGGGTGTTATAGGGTGTTATAGGGTGTTGTGTTATAATGTGTTATAGGGTGTTATAGGGTGTTATAATGCGTTATAATGTGTTATAGGGTGTTATAGGGTGTTATAATGTGTTATAGGGTGTTATAATGTGTTATAATGTGTTATAGGGTCTAAACTGGTGCCAGTGTGGAGCTGGTTACAGATGGGTAGAGACCTGCTGTTCATCCGCCTGCGTTACATCACTGGTGCCTGGAAACTGGAGAGCCCGCGCAAGACCGACTAGACTAGCCAATTACAGCAGCCCACACACACTGAGACAGCCTGTGATTGGACAGATGGGGCTGATGAACTTCCTCTTTGCGCCGGATTACCGTAAACTGTCAGTTGTTGTGGACTGCGTCTCAATAGTCTAAAGGGGCTTCCTCTCCTTGTGTCCTCTCCTTGTGTCCTCTCCTTGTGTCCTCTCCTTCATCGGCACTGATCTGAAATCACAGGAGAGGTGAAAGCATTAGAGAGGATGCCGACTAGGAGTTTGCTTTTACCTGTCCAGTTCTTTAATGTCCAGTGCAGATCGAGGAGGGTAGATAAGGAGAGGAAGCTATTTTAGACTATAGAGACACATCCATGGACCTGTGGAATCAATGGGAGGGGCTATGTTCTCTTTCGAACGTTGCCATTGGCCGAAACATCTTTAGATGACTGATTGACAGGTTCCAGTCGGTCCCGCCTATTGCCAGGTTCAGAATCCTCGTTGCTTTCCGTCACCTGAGAACGGTTTGTGGTATCCATGGTAACACGCCGTTGCCACGGTTTTCGATACAAGCACTGTATGATCAATCCATGTACCATGTTTAAAAAAAGAATAAGAAAATAATGTGTCACTTTTTGGGGGGGTAAAAAGGAATGTTGACAATGTATGTAGTAGATCAATATATATGTTTAGGTTTTATAATGATTTTGGTGAAATGGAAGATGTCATTTTCATTGTGTTGTTTCTTAGAGAGGAAGAGGGGTAAAGGGGTTGTATGACTTGAACCAAATTAAATGAAAACGCTCTAATGATAAGTTGTTTTCATGTGTTCATTATTATCACATGTTGTAAGTTAACTGATAATGTGGCTTGAGAGAAATGAATGGGAACTAGAAAATGACTTTACTGAAGTAAACGTGGTGTGCTTGCTAGTCTTGGAAGTATTTCTGTTTGTGATGGTAGTAGTAATGGTGACAGTAGTGATGGGTGGTAGTAGTAGTGATGGTAGCAGTAGTGGCAGTAGTGATGGTGGTAATAGTAGCAGTAGTGATGCTAGTAGTAGTAATGGTGGTAGTAATAGTAATGGTAGTAGCAGTGATGGTAATGGTAGCAGTAGTGATGGTGGCAGTAGTGATGGTGGTAATAGTAGCAGTAGTGATGGTAGTAGCAGTGATGGTAATGGTAGCAGTAGTGATGGTAGCAGTAGTGATGGTAGTAGTGATTGTGGTAGCAGTAGTGATGGTTTGTAGTGATGGTAGTAGTGATTGTGGTAGCAGTAGTGATGGTAGTAGTGATGGTAGTAGTGATGGTAGTAGTGATTGTGGTAGCAGTAGTGATGGTAGTAGCAGTGATGGTAATGGTAGCAGTAGTGATGGTAGCAGTAGTGATGGTAGTAGTGATTGTGGTAGCAGTAGTGATGGTAGTAGTAGTGATGGTAGTAGTGATGGTAGCAGTAGTAATGGTAGCAGTAGTGTGGATGGTAGTAGTGATTGTGGTAGCAGTAGTGATGGTAGCAGTAGTGATGATAGCAGTAGTGATGGTAATGGTAGTAGTAGTGATTGTAGCAGTAGTGATGGTAATGGTAGCAGTAGTGATGGTAGCAGTAGTGATGGTAGTAGTGATTGTGGTAGCAGTAGTGATGGTAGCAGTAGTGATGGTAGTAGTAGTGATGGTAGTAGTGATGGTAGCAGTAGTGATGGTAGCAGTAGTGATGGTAGTAGTGATGGTAGTAGTGATTGTGGTAGCAGTAGTGATGGTTGCAGTAGTGATGGTAGCAGTAGTAATGGTAGCAGTAGTAATGGTAGCAGTAGTAATGGTAGCAGTAGTGATGGTAGCAGTAGTGATGGTAGCAGTAGTGATGGTAGTAGTGATGGTAGTAGTGATTGTGGTAGCAGTAGTGATGGTAGCAGTAGTGATGGTAGTAGTGATGGTAGTAGTGATTGTGGTAGCAGTAGTGATGGTAGCAGTAGTGATGGTAGTAGTGATTGTGGTAGCAGTAGTAAATGGTGGCAGTAGTGATGGTAGTAGTAATGGTAGCAGTAGTGATGGTAGTAGTGATTGTGGTAGCAGTAGTGATGGTAGCAGTAGTGATGGTAGTAGTGATTGTGGTAGCAGTAGTAATGGTAGCAGTAGTGATGGTAGCAGTAGTGATGGTAGTAGTGATGGTAGCAGTAGTAGTAGGGTCTTCATAGATTTACATTATGTTATCTTTTGCATGTGGGTTTGGTTGGAGACAGGCGTAAACCTCTCCAAACGGGGGGACCAGTATGAAAATGTATGCACTCACTAACTGTAAGTCGCTCTGGATAAGAGCGTCTGCTAAATGACTAAAATGTAAATGTGCATGTAAATCTATTTTGGGGTGGAGTTATTATAGTGGGTTCCAGTGAGATAGTATAGCAGGTTCCAGTCCTAAATCATGATAAGGCATATCATGGGTTTTTAAGCTCTCAAAACGTTTTAGTTTAAACATTCTGAATGACAGTGACTTCAGTTTGATGGCTGCCGCTTGTGTTGGTATAAGTTATCGTGGTGGGAGAATCCATTAACTATCTCCTTCGACGTTAGCCATCTGTTTTTGGTGGACAGTTACATGCCTATAGAAAGTCTACACCCCCTTGAACCTTTTCCACATTTTGTTGCGTTGCAAAGTGGGGTTAAAATAGTTTATATTTTTTTGCCAAAATAGTCCATATTTTCAAAGTATACACATTTTTACAAATCAATAAAAATGTAATAACTACAATATAGTCGTTGCATAAGTATTTACCTCCATAAATTAGTTCAGAAGTAAAATGTGGCTTAACAAATCACAAATGATATGGACTCACTCTGTGTTAAAGGGGTTGACATGATGTGGAATGACTTACCCTTCTGTACATACGGTGCCTTCAGAAAGTATTAACACCGCTTGACTTTTTCCACATTTTGTTGTGTTACAAACTGAATTTAAAATGAATTAAATTGGAATTATGTATTTTTCTATTTGACAAATTAATTAAAAATGAAAATAAGTATTCAAAACCTTTGTTATGGAAAGCCTGAATACGTTCAGGGGTAAAACAAATAATAATAATTGCTTAACAAGTCACATAGGTTGCATGGACTCTGTGTGCAATAATAGTGTTTAACATGATTTTTGAACGACTACCTCATCTCTACCCAACACATACAATTATCTGTAAGGTCCCTCAGTCGAGCAATGAATTTAAAAAAAACGGATTCAACCACAAAGACCCAGGGAGGTTTTCCAATGCCTCGCAAAGAATGGCACCTATTGGTAGTTTGGTACAAATAAAAAAGCAGACATTGAATATCCCTTTGAGCGTGGTGAAGTTATTAATTACACTTTGGATGGTGTATCAATACACCCAGTTACTTCAAAGATACAGGCGTCCTTCCTAACTCAGTTGCTGGAGAGGAAGGAAAACCGCCTCAGCGATTTCACCATGAGGCCAATGGTGACTTTAAAACAGTTATAGAGTTTACATTTACATTTACATTTTAGTCATTTAGCAGACGCTCTTATCCAGAGCGACTTACAGGAGCAATTAGGGTTAAGTGCCTTGCTCAAGGGCACATCGACAGATTTTTTTCACCTAGTCGGCTCGGGGATTAGAACCAGCGACAGTTTAAGGCTGTGATGGGAGAAAACTGAGGATGGATCAACAACAATGTAGTTACTCCTCAATACTAACCTAAATGACAGAGAGAAAAGAAGGAAGCCTGTAGAGAATACAAATATTTCAAAACATGCATCCTGTTTGCAACAAGGCACTAAAGTAATACTGCAAAAAATGTGGCAAAGCAATTAACTTTTTGTCCTGAATACAAAGTGTTATATTTGGGGCAAATCCAATACAACACATCACTGTATTTCCAATCATAGTGGTGGCCGCATCATGTTATGGGTATGCTTGTAATCATTCAGGTCTGGGGAGCTTTTCAGGATAAAAAAGAAACGGAATGGAGCTAAGCACATGGAAAATCTTAGAGGAAAACCTGGTTCAGTCTGCTTTCCACCAGACACTGGGAGATTAATTGACCATTCAACAGGACAATAACCTAAAACACAAGGCCAAATTTACACTGGAGTTTTACCAAGACAGTGAATCTTCCTGAGTGGCCGAGTTAGAGTTTTGACTTAAATCTACTTGAAAATCAAGACCTGAAAATGGTTGTGTAGCAATGATCCACAACAAATTTGATAGAGTTTGAAGAATTTTAAAAAGAGACTTACCCAGAAAGACTCACAGCTGTAATCGCTGCCAAAGGTGCTTCTACAAAGTATTGACTCAAGGGTGTGAATACTTGAAGTTGAAACCACCTGAAGCAGGTATTGTCTTATGTGGGGATTTTAATCATCTACCTACCAAGGCCATCATTAACTCCCACCCGTTCTAAAACAGGTTGTCAAAAACAAGACCCGTGGAGACTCCATGATGGATCTGATCAGAACAGATCTCAACACTTACTACATGGAGACTACATGATGGATCTGATCAGAACAGATCTCAACACCTACTACATGGAGACTACATGATGGATCTGAATTACCTTGACTAACCGGTTCCCCCGCACATTGCCTCTGTACCGGTACCCCCTGTATAGCCTCCCTACTGTTATTTTATTTTACTGCTGCTCTTTAATTATTTGTTAGGTATTCTTTCTTAAAACTGCATTGTTGGTTAAGGGGCTTGTCAGTAAGCATTTCACTGTAAGGTCTACACCTGTTGTATTCGGCGCATGTGACAAATTTGATTTGATTTGATGGATCTGATCAGAACAGATCTCAACACCTACTACATGGATCTGATCAGAACAGACCTCAACACCTACTACATGGATCTGATCAGAACAGACCTCAACACCTACTATGTGAATCTGATCAGAACAGACCTCAACACCTACTACAGCTCCCCTACTGTATTGGCCATGCTGGGATCAGGTGACCACCAGTGAACCTAGCAAGAGGAAGGAAATGGAATACAGAGCAGGGTGACAAGAGAGAAAGGAGGCCGTAGCCTGGTGGACGGCCATCACAGGCTGGTCAGCTGTCTACGAAGCAGAGAACATGGATGAAAGGTTGGAGATCTTCAACACCAACATACAGATGACCCTTTGCCCATACAAAAGAAGAAAAAAAAAACAGCCCGGGGCAAGTCATGGCTGACGGAACAACTAAAAGCGGCCATCAAGAAAAGGCATCTACTACCACAGAGAAGAGGAGACAGTACTGGACCCTCTACATGATGTACTACCACAGAGAAGAGGAGACAGTACTGGACCCTCTACATGATGTACTACCACAGAGAAGAGGAGACAGTACTGGACCCTCTACATGATGTACTACCACAGAGAAGAGGAGACAGTACTGGACCCTCTACATGATGTACTACCACAGAGAAGAGGAGACAGTACTGGACCCTCTACATGATGTACTACCACAGAGAAGAGGAGACAGTACTGGACCCTCTACATGATGTACTACCACAGAGAAGAGGAGACAGTACTGGATCCTCTACATGATCTACTACCACAGAGAAGAGGAGACAGTACTGGACCCTCTACATGATGTACTACCACAGAGAAGAGGAGACAGTACTGGACCCTCTACATGATGTACTACCAGAGAAGAGGAGACAGTACTGGATCCTCTACATGATCTACTACCACAGAGAAGAGGAGTCAGTACTGGACCCTCTACATGATCTACTACCACAGAGAAGAGGAGACAGTACTGGACACTCTACATGATCTACTACCACAGAGAAGAGGAGACAGTACTGGACCCTCTACATGATCTACTACCACAGAGAAGAGGAGACAGTACTGGACCCTCTACATGATCTACTACCACAGAGAAGAGGAGACAGTACTGGACCCTCTACATGATCTACTACCACAGAGAAGAGGAGACAATACCGGACCCTCTACATGATGTACTACCACAGAGAAGAGGAGACAGTACTGGACCCTCTACATTATGTACTACCACAGAGAAGAGGAGACAGTACCGGACCCTCTACATGATGTACTACCACAGAGAAGAGGAGACAGTACTTGACCTCTACATTACATGTACTACCACAGAGAAGAGGAGAGAGTACTGGACCCTCTACATGATGTACTACCACAGAGAAGAGGAGACAGTACTGGATCCTCTACATGATGTACTACCACAGAGAAGAGGAGACAGTACTGGACCCTCTACATGATGTACTACCACAGAGAAGAGGAGACAGTACTGGACCCTCTACATGATGTACTACCACAGAGAAGAGGAGACAGTACTGGATCCTCCTCTACATGATGTACTACCACAGAGAAGAGGAGACAGTACTGGACCCTCTACATGATCTACTACCACAGAGAAGAGGAGACAGTACTGGACCCTCTACATGATCTACTACCACAGAGAAGAGGAGACAGTACTGGACCCTCTACATGATCTACTACCACAGAGAAGAGGAGACAGTACTGGACCCTCTACATGATGTACTACCACAGAGAAGAGGAGACAGTACTGGACCCTCTACATGATGTACTACCACAGAGAAGAGGAGACAGTACTGGACCCTCTACATGATGTACTACCACAGAGAAGAGCAGTCAGTACCGGACCCTCTACATGATGTACTACCACAGAGAAGAGGAGACAGTACCGGACCCTCTACATGATGTACTACCACAGAGAAGAGGAGACAGTACCGGACCCTCTACATTATGTACTACCACAGAGAAGAGGAGACAGTACTGGACCCTCTACATGATGTACTACCACAGAGAAGAGGAGACAGTACTGGACCCTCTACATGATGTACTACCACAGAGAAGAGGAGACAGTACTGGACCCTCTACATGATGTACTACCACAGAGAAGAGGAGTCAGTACTGGACCCTCTACATGATGTACTACCACAGAGAAGAGGAGACAATACTGGACCCTCTACATGATGTACTACCACAGAGAAGAGGAGACAGTACTGGACCCTCTACATGATGTACTACCACAGAGAAGAGGAGACAGTACTGGACCCTCTACATGATGTACTACCACAGAGAAGAGGAGACAGTACTGGACCCTCTACATGATGTACTACCACAGAGAAGAGGAGACAGTACTGGACCCTCTACATGATGTACTACCACAGAGAAGGGGAGACAGTACTGGACCCTCTACATGATCTACTACCACAGAGAAGGGGAGACAGTACTGGACCCTCTACATGATCTACTACCACAGAGAAGGGGAGACAGTACTGGACCCTCTACATGATCTACTACCACAGAGAAGAGGAGTCAGTACGGACCCTCTACATGATGTACTACCACAGAGAAGAGGAGACAGTACTGGATCCTCCTCTACATGATGTACTACCACAGAGAAGAGGAGTCAGTACTGGACCCTCTACATTATGTACTACCACAGAGAAGAGGAGAAAGTACCGGACCCTCTACATGATGTACTACCACAGAGAAGAGGAGACAGTACTGGACCCTCTACATGATGTACTACCACAGAGAAGAGGAGACAGTACTGGACCCTCTACATGATGTACTACCACAGAGAAGAGGAGACAGTACTGGACCCTCTACATGATCTACTACCACAGAGAAGGGGAGACAGTACTGGACCCTCTACATGATCTACTACCACAGAGAAGGGGAGACAGTACTGGACTCTCTACATGATCTACTACCACAGAGAAGAGGAGTCAGTACTGGACCCTCTACATGATCTACTACCACAGAGAAGAGGAGTCAGTACTGGACCCTCTACATGATCTACTACCACAGAGAAGAGGAGACAGTACTGGACCCTCTACATGATGTACTACCACAGAGAAGAGGAGACAGTACTGGACCCTCTACATGATCTACTACCACAGAGAAGAGGAGACAGTACTGGACCCTCTACATGATCTACTACCACAGAGAAGAGGAGACAGTACTTGACCCTCTACATTATGTACTACCACAGAGAAGAGGAGACAGTACTGGACCCTCTACATGATGTACTACCACAGAGAAGAGGAGACAATACCGGACCCTCTACATGATGTACTACCACAGAGAAGAGCAGTCAGTACTGGACCCTCTACATGATCTACTACCACACAGAAGAGGAGTCCTCTGCCATCAGAACCAACTGGCCAGCATCAATGCAGGGACAAATGGACAAAAAAATTGTCCATAGCCACTGCCATCAGACTTTTTAATAACAAAATGTGACTTTTAAACTGTAATTTATTGTTAGCTAGGACCTTTTTAATATAGTATATTGTGTTTTTTATGGATTGTCTAAATATAACTCTGCATTCTGCATAGTTCAATCTTATCGACTGCGAGCATGAATGAAATAAATAAAGTAAAATATAACATGTTGAAGCCTGCATTCTGCCATTGAAATGAATGGGGACAGAACAGGCTTTATACAGGCACTTCGGAAAGTATTCAGACCCCTTGACGTTTTCCACATTGTTACACTACAACCTTATTCTAAAATCGATTAAAAAATATATATAAGTAATGTCCTCATTAATCTATACACAATACCCCATAATGACAAAGCAATAACTAATTTAGCAAATGTATTAAAAATAAAAAACTGAAATACCTTATTTACATAAGACCCTTTGCTATGAGACTGGAGGAAACCTGCCACCATCCCTATGGTGAAGCATGGTGGTGGCAGCATCATGCTGTGGGGATGTTTTTCAGCAGCAGGGACTGGGAGACTAGTCAGGATCGAGGGAAAGATGAACGGAGCAAAGTACAGAGAGATCCTTGATGAAAACCTGCTCCAGAGCGCTCAGGACCTCAGACTGGGGGCAAAGGTTCACCTTCCAACAGGACTACGACCCTAAGCACACAGCCAAGACAACGCAGGAGTGGCTTCGGGACAAGTCTCTGAATGTCCTTGAGTGGCCCAGCCAGAGCCCGGATTTGAACCCGATCGAACATCTCTGGAGAGACCTGAAAATAGCTGTGCAGAGGTTGAGAGGATCTGCAAAGAATGGGAGAAACTCCCCAAATACAGGTGTGCAAAATTTGTAGCGTCATACCCAAGAAGACTCAAGGCTGTAATCACTGCCAAAGGTGCTTCAACAAAGTACTGAGAAAGGGTCTGAATACTTATGTAAATGTAATATTTCAGTTTTTAATTTTTTATAAATTAGCAAAAATTTCATAATACCTGTTTTTGCTGTGTCATTATGGGATATTGTGTGATGGCTATTTAAGTCTGATGGCCTTGAGATAGAAGCTGTTTTTCAGTCTCTCAGCCCCAGCTTTGATGTACCTGTCCTGATCTCACCTTCTGGGTGATAGCGGGGTGAACAGGCCATGGCTCAAGTGGCTTAGGTGTCACCCCCGGAGTCCTCCATAGGACTATCTCTAGCACTTCACTCCCGCCTGCCGAACACCTGCCCTTGCCATTGTTAACAGAACTGCAGGAAAACAGTGCCCGACTGTCGGGGTTGAAGGACACTGTCTAAAATAAAATCAAATAAAATCAAATCAAATTTTATTGGCCACATGCGCCGAATACAACAGGTGTAGACATTACAGTGAAATGCTTACTTACAGCCCTTAACCAACAGTGCATTTATTTTTTTTAATAAAAAAGTAAAATAAAACAACAACAAAAAAGTGTTGAGAAAAAAAAGAGCAGAAGTAAAATAAAATAACAGTAGGGAGGCTATATACAGGGGGGTACCGTTGCAGAGTCAATGTGCGGGGGCACAGGCTAGTTGAGGTAGTTGAGGTAATATGTACATGTGGGTAGAGTTAAAGTGACTATGCATAAATAATTAACAGAGTAGCAGCAGCATAAAAAGATGGGGTGGGGGGGCAGTGCAAATAGTCTGGGTAGCCATGATTAGCTGTTCAGGAGTCTTATGGCTTGGGGGTAGAAGCTGTTGAGAAGTCTTTTGGACCTAGACTTGGCACTCCGGTACCGCTTGCCGTGCGGTAGCAGAGAGAACAGTCTATGACTAGGGTGGCTGGAGTCTTTGACAATTTTGAGGGCCTTCCTCTGACACCGCCTGGTTTAGAGGTCCTGGATGGCAGGAAGCTTGGCCCAAGTGATGTACTGGGCCGTACGCACTACCCTCTGTAGTGCCTTGCGGTCGGAGGCCGAGCAGTTACCATACCAGGCGGTGATGCAACCAGTCAAATCTTTTCAGTCTCCTGAGGGGGAATAGGCTTTGTCGTGCCCTCTTCACGACTGTCTTGGTGTGTTTGGACCATGATAGTTCGTTGGTGATGTGGACACCAAGGAACATGAAGCTCTCAACCTGTTCCACTACAGCCCCGTCGATGAGAATGGGGCGTGCTCAGTCCTTTTTTTTTTCTCCTATAGTCCACAATCATCTCCTTTGTCTTGGTCACGTTGAGGGAGAGGTTGTTATCCTGGCACCACACGGCCAGGTCTCTGACCTCCTCCCTATAGGCTGTCTCATCATTGTCGGTGATCAGGCCTACCACTGTTGTGTCGTCGGCAAACTTAATGATGGTGTTGGAGTGGTGCCTGGCCATGCAGTCATGGGTGAACAGGGAGTACAGGAGGGGACTGAGCACGCACCCCTGAGGGGCCCCCGTGTTGAGGATCAGTGTGGCAGATGTGCTGTTACCTACCCTTACCACCTGGCCGCAGCCCGTCAGGAAGTCCAGGATCCAGTTGCAGAGGGAGGTGTTTAGTCCCAGGATCCTTAGCTTAGTGATGAGCTTTGAGGGCACTATGGTGTTGAATGCTGAGCTGCAGTCAATGAATAGCATTCTCACGTAGGTGTTCCTCTTGTCCAGGTGGGAAAGGGCAGTGTGGAGTGCAATAGAGATTGCATCATCTGTGGATCTGTTGGGGCGGTATGCAAATTGGAGTGGGTCTAGGGTTTCTGGGATAGTGGTGTTGACGTGAGCCATGACCAGCCGTCTCAAAGCACTTCATGGCTACAGACGTCAGTGCTACGGGTCGGTAGTCATTTAGGCAGGTTATCTTAGAGTCCTTGGGCACGGGGACTATGGTGGTCTGCTTGAAACATGTTGGTATTACAGACTCAGTCAGGGACATGTTGAAATGTCAGTGAAGACACTTGCCAGTTGGTCAGCACATGCTCGGAGTACACGTCCTGGTAATCCGTCTGGCCCTGCGGCCTTGTGAATGTTGACCTGCTTAAAGGTCTTACTCACATTTGCTACGGAGAGCGTGATCACATAGTCATCCGGAACAGCTGGTGCTCTCATGCATGCTTCAGTGTTGCTTGCCTTGAAGCGAGCATAGAAGTGGTTTAGCTCGTCTGGTAGGCTTGTGTCACTGGGCAGCTCGCAGCTGTGCTTCCCTTTGTAGTCTGTAATAGTTTTCAAGCCCTGCCACATCCGACGAGCATCAGAGCCAGTGTAGTACGATTCAATCTTAGTCCTGTATTGACTCTTTGCCTGTTTGATGGTTCGTCGGAGGGCATAGCGGGAATTCTTATAAGCGTCCGGGTTAGAGTCCCGCTCCTTGAAAGCGGCAGCTCTACCCTTTAGCTCAGTGCGGATGTTTTCTGTAATCCATGGCTTCTGGTTGGGGTATGTACGTACGGTATTAGTAATATCAAAAGCACACTGCTTGACGGTCACCCTGCACGGTTTAAAGTTGTTTTGGTGTTGGTAGCTTTTAAGGTTTTGACCCTACAGGTGGCAGCGGAAGATGAAGAAGATGAAGATGAAAATGAAGGAGATGAAGATGAAGAAGATGAAGAAGAAGAAGAAGAAGAATGAATGAACAGTTTCTAAAGTTGTGCTTTCAGCATCTGAATATTAATATACTATAACATGTTATTATGATGATCTGATGAGTTTGCTCTCCACCATGCCCAGGCTGAGTCCCAAACAGAACTCTATTTCCTATAGAATGCACTACAGTGGGCCCTGGTCCAAAGTACTGCACTATAAAGGAGCCAGCCCATATTGGGTGGAAGACAGCTCTAGAACCGTGTAAGGGGAAGTTGAACCGTGTAAGAGGCTGATCTTAGCTCAGTTTTTGCATTTTCTTCACTAATTGTTAACGATTAGCATTGGGGGAGGGGAAGCTGGTCCTAGACCTGTACGCAGGGGAAACTTCACCCCGGAGCGCTCTTGAACAGACTTGACTGTCTTAACATTTTAGTCACTAAGCAGACGCTCTTAGTGCATACATTTTCATACTGGTCACCCGTGGGAATCAAACCCTCAACCCTGGTGTTGCAAGCGCCATGCTCTACCAACTGAGCCACAAATTACCGCCCCACCTTGAGTTCAGTTTAATTGAACCAACTTTCTCCAATGTCTGTCAGACTTCTCCCAGAATGTGTTGAATGTTGGCACCCTATTCCCTATATGGTGCACTACTTTTGACTATTGAACTATGGGCCTTGGTCAAAGTAGTGCACTCTAAAGGGAATAGGGTACTATTTGGGACAAACAGCCAATTCTCTCAGGGATGTTTCAACATTATTACAGACATTTGGCTCGATGTAGTCAATGTTTATTTCATTCAGCTGTATTAACTCTGGTTCCCATAGCAACCCATATTAACTCTGGTTCCCATAGCAACCCATATTAACTCTGGTTCCCATAGCAACCCATATTAACTCTGGTTCCCATAGCCAACCCATATTAACTCTGGTTCCCATAGCAACCCATATTAACTCTGGTTCCCATAGCAACCCATATTAACTCTGGTTCCCGTAGCAACCCATATTAACTCTGGTTCCCATAGCAACCCATATTTACTCTGTTTCCCATAGCCAAGCGATATTAACTCTGTTTCTCATAGCCAACCCATATTAACTCTGTTTCCCATAGCCAAGCGATATTAACTCTGTTTCTCATAGCCACCCATATTAACTCTGTTTTCCATAGCCAAGCGATATTAACTCTGGTTCCCATAGCCAACCATATATTACTCTGTTTTTCCCATAGCCAAGCGATATTAACTCTGTTTCTCATAGCCAACCCATATTAACTCAGTTTCTCATAGCCAAGCGATATTGAGTATGTATAGTTCCTGTGAGGTGGCTTGTCTTGAAACATCTCCACAGAGAATACATCCTAAATGACACCCTATGGGCCCTGGTCTAAAGTAGTGCACTATATAGGGAATAGGGTGCCATTCTCTGGTCTAAAGTAGTGCACTATACAGGGAATAGGGTGCCATTCTCTGGTCTAAAGTAGTGCACTATACAGGGAATTGGGTGCCATTCTCTGGTCTAAAGTAGTGCACTATATAGGGAATAGGGTGCCATTTGGCATGCATGCACGCAGAGAGTTCTTGCGGTCTGACTAAATGATGTCTCTCTGTCATTAAATGTGTTCTACTGCGAGGCTGAGGTTTGGTGCAGGGCCCGCTAATAATGCGGATGTCTCCGCCTCCGCGAGCCCAGGGGAGTGCATCCTGTTTGCCCCCCCTCCCCCCTTTCCTCTCCCCCTCTCTCTCCCCCCTCTCACTGCCCGCTCTCTCTTTCCTCTCCCCCTCTCTCTCCCCCCTCTCTCTGCCCGCTCTCTCTTTCCTCTCCCCCCCTCTCTCCCCCCTCTCTCTGTCCCTCTCAATTCAATTCAATTTCAATTTAAGGGCTTTATTGGCATGGAAAACGTATGTTAACATTGCCATAGCAAGTGAAGTAGATAATAAACACAAGTGAAATAAACAATAAATACACTGCTCAAAAAAATAAAGGGAACACTTAAACAACACAATGTAACTCCAAGTCAATCACACTTCTGTGAAATCAAACTGTCCACTTAGGAAGCAACACTGATTGACAATAAATGTCACATGCTGTTGTGCAAATGGAATAGACAACAGGTGGAAATTATAGGCAATTAGCAAGACACCCCCAATAAAGGAGTGGTTTTGCAGGTGGTGACCACAGACCACTTCTCAGTTCCTATGCTTCCTGGCTGATGTTTTGGTCATTTTTGAATGCTGGCGGTGCTTTCACGCTAGTGGTAGCATGAGACAGAGTCTACAACCCACACAAGTGGCTCAGGTAGTGCAGCTCATCCAGGATGGCACATCAATGCGAGCTGTGGCAAGAAGGTTTGCTGTGTCAGTCAGCGTAGTGTCCAGAGCATGGAGGCGCTACCAGGAGACAGGCCAGTACATCAGGAGATGTGGAGGAGGCCGTAGGAGGGCAACAACCCAGCAGCAGGACTGCTACCTCCGCCTTTGTGCAAGGAGGAGCACGAGGAGCACTGCCAGAGCCCTGCAAAATTACCTCCAGCAGGCCACAAATGTGTCTGCTCAAACGGTCAGAAACAGACTCCATGAGGGTGCTATGAGGGCCCGACGTCCACAGGTGGGGGTTGTGCTTACAGCCCAACACCGTGCAGGACGTTTGGCATTTGCCAGAGAACACCAAGATTGGCAAATTCGCCACTGGCGCCCTGTGCTCTTCACAGATGAAAGCATGTTCACACTGAGCACGTGACAGACGTGACAGAGTCTGGAGACGCCGTGGAGAACGTTCTGCAGCCTGCAACATCCTCCAGCATGACCGGTTTGGCGGTGGGTCAGTCATGGTGTGGGGTGGCATTTCTTTGGGGGGCCGCACAGCCCTCCATGTGCTCGCCAGAGGTAGCCTGACTGCCATTAGGTACCGAGATGAGATCCTCAGACCCCTTGTGAGACCATATGCTGGTGCGGTTGGCCCTGGGTTCCTCCTAATGAAAGACAATGCTAGACCTCATGTGGCTGGAGTGTGTCAGCAGTTCCTGCAAGAGGAAGGCATTGATGCTATGGACTGGCCCGCCCATTCCCCAGACCTGAATCCAATTGAGCACATCTGGGACATCATGTCTCGCTCCATCCACCAACGCCACGTTGCACCACAGACTGTCCAGGAGTTGGCGGATGCTTTAGTCCAGGTCTGGGAGGAGATCCCTCAGGAGACCATCCGCCACCTCATCAGGAGCATGCCCAGGCGTTGTAGGGAGGTCATACAGGCACGTGGAGGCCACACACACTACTGAGCCTCATTTTGACTTGTTTTAAGGACATTACATCAAAGTTGGATCAGCCTGTAGTGTGGTTTTCCACTTTAATTTTGAGGGTGACTCCAAATCCAGACCTCCATGGGTTGATACATTTGATTTCCATTGATAATTTTTGTGTGATTTTGTTGTCAGCACATTCAACTATGTAAAGAAAAAAGTATTTAATAAGATTATTTCATTCATTCAGATCTAGGATGTGTTATTTTAGTGTTCCCTTTATTTTTTTGAGCAGTGTATATCAAATCAATCATCAAGTCTATGGGGACTATAGGGATTATATATCAAATCAATCATCAAGTCTATGGGGACTATAGGGATTATATATCAAATCAGTCAAATGGATTTATAAAGCCCATTTTATATCAGCTGTTGTCACAAAGTTGTTTATGGTAACCCAACCTATAGCCCTCTTTCTTTCCCAGGACTCCCTCATTCCCCTCCCCCCCCCCTCGCTCACTCCCTCATTCCCTCTCCCCCTCGCTCACTCCCTCATTCCCTCTCCCCCTCTCCCCATAGACTTGATGTCCAAATCCAGACCTCCATGGGTTGATACATTTGATTTCCATTGATCATTTTTGTGTGATTTTGTTGTCAGCACATTCAACTATGTAAAGAAAAAAGTATTTAATAAGATTATTTCATTCATTCAGATCTAGGATGTGTTATTTTAGTGTTCCTTTCATTTTTTTTAGCAGTGTATTAACAGTAAACATTACACTCAGAAGTTCCAAAAAAATAAAGACATTTCAAATGTCATATTATGTCTATATACAGTGTTGTAACAATGTGCAAATAGTTAAAGTACAAATGGGAAAATAAATAAACATAAATATGGGTTGTATTTACAATGGTGTTTGTTCTTCACTGGTTGCCCTTTTCTTGTATCAACAGGTCACAAATCTTGCAGCTGTGATGGCACACTGTGGTTTTTTCACCCAGTAGATAAGGGAGTTTATCAAAATTGGGTTTGTTTTCAAATTCTTTGTGGATCTCTGTAATCTGAGGGATATATGTGTCTCTAATATGGTCATACATTTGGCAGGAGGTTAGGAAGTGCAGCTCAGTTTCCACCTCGTTTTGTGGGCAGTGTGCACATAGCCTGTCTTCTCTTGAGAGCCAGGTCTGCCTACGGCGGCCTTTCTCAATAGCAAGGCTATGCTCACTGAGTCTGTACATAGTCAAAGCTTTCCTTAAGTTTGGGTCAGTCACAGTGGTCAGGTATTCTGCCACTGTGTACTCTCTGTTTAGGGCCAAATAGCATTCTAGTTTGCTCTGTTTTTTTGTTAATTCTTTCCAATGTGTCAAGTAATTCTCTATTTGTTTTTCTCATGATGTGGTTGGGTCTAATTGTGTTGTTGTTGTTGTCCTGGGGGCTCTGTGGGGTCTGTTTGTGTTTGTGAACAGAGCCCCAGGACCTCTCTCTGTCCCCTCTGTCTTTCTCTCCCCCCCTGCTCTCTCCCCCTCTCTCTCCCTCTCTCTGTCCCTCTCTCTCTCCCCCTCTCTGTCCCTCTCTCTTCCCCCTCTCTCTTTCCTCTCCCCCTCTCTCTTTTCCTCTCCCCCTCTCTCTTACCTCTCCCCCCTCTCTCTCTCCCTCTTTCTGTCCTTCTCTCTCCCTCTTTCTCTCCCTCTCTGTCCCTCTCTCAGCCCCTCTCTCTTTCCCTCTCTCTTTCCTCTTCCCCCTCTCTCTGCCCCTTCTCTCTTTCCTCTCCCCCCTCTCTCTCTCTCCCTCCTCTCTTTTCTCTCCCCCCCCTCTCTCTCCCGCACTCTCTTTCCTCTCCCCCTCTCTCTTTCCTGTCCCCCTCTCTTTCCTCTCCCCCCCTCTCTCTCTACCTCTCTCTGTCCCTCTCTCCCTCTCTCTGTCCCTCTCTCAGCCCCTCTCTCTTTGCCTCTTCCCCTCTCTCTGCCCCCTCTCTCTTTCCTCTACCCCCTCTCTCTGCCCCCTCTCTCTTTCCTCTACCCCCTCTCTCTCTCTCTCCCTCTCTCTGTTCCTCTCTCTCCCTCTCTCTGCCCCTCTCTCTTTCCTCTCCCCCTCTCTCCCTCTCTCTGCCCCCCTCTCTCTCTCATCCTCTCTCTTTCCTCTCTCCCACTCTCTGCCCCCTCTCTCTTCCTCTCCCCCTCTCTCTCCTTCTCTCTGTCCCTCTCTCTCCCTTTCTCTGTCCCTCTCTCTCCCTCTCTTCCCTTCTCTCTTTCCTCTCCCCATCTCTCTTTCCTCTCCCCCTCTCTATCCCCTCTCTTCCTCTCTCTGCCCCTCTCTCTCTCTCTCTCTCTCTCTCTCTCTCTCTCTCTCTCTCTCTCTCTCTCTCTCTGTACTTCTCTCTCCCTCTCTGTCCCTCTCTCTCCCTCTAGCTGTCCCTCTCTCAGCCCCTCTCTCTTTGCCTCTTCCCCCTCTCTCTGCCCCCTCTCTCTTTCCTCTACCCCTTTCTCTCTCCCCTCTCTCTTTCCCCCCTCTCCCGCTCTCTGTCGCGCTCTCTTTCCTCTCCCCCTCTCTCTTTCCTCTCTCTGCCCCTATCTCTCTCCCTCTCTCTGTCCCTCTCCCCCCTCTATTCCCTTTCTCCCTCTCTCTGCCCCTCTCTCTTTCTTCTCCCTCTCGCTGTCCCTCTACATTTACATTTTAGTCATTTAGCAGACGCTCTTATCCCTCTCTCTGTTCCTCTCTCTCCCTCTCTCTTTCCTCTCCCCCATCTCTCTCTGCCCCTCTCTTTCCTCTACCCCTCTCTCTCTTTCCTCTCCCCCTCTCTCTCTTCCCTCTCCCCCCTCTCTCTTCCCTCTCCCCCTCTCTCTTCCCTCTCCCCCTCTCTCTTCCCTCTGCCCCCTCTCTCTTTCCTCTCCCCCCTCATTGGTTTAGCCTAGTCAGTGTATTAGTCAGTGTATTTATGCACTTAATTTTATATCTTAAATAGCCAAGTTTCTATGCAAAGGGGGATGAAGAGAGATGATAAATATTTGTGAACTGTTTCATACAGGGATGACACACACTTTCAATGCATGTTGCGCGCTCCTCAGTTAGGATATACCTTGAATCATGACATGCTGACAGGTCTCCTGACCTCCTTTTCACAGTCTGCTCTGGTCTGGACGATCCGTCCGAGAAATATGATTTGAGAGAATCCCTCGAAATGGATGCGCTTAATATTGGAAGTATTGTTACGTTCCACAACAGTTGTTGTAAACTGTGAAAATGTCAAACTTCTAGACTCGCTGTCGCCAGCCGGGCTTGCGTCATTAACTGGACAAGTCACGGCACTCACACAATACCGGGTGTATCCATCCGCGATGAAAAATAGTCTGAGTGAGGCGTCTCTAAACTAGGCTGCTGCAAACTATTATCGCTTGTTCATAGAAAATGTCTGCTTGAAGATTTTTTTTTTGTAGGAAAAGGCTATTCATTATTTTAGAATATTGTCATAGTATATAAACTATTATAAAGCACAGGTGCTTTTGTTTCAGTGTTATAGTATAGCCCCGCTTACACCTGATTCTTACTTGCGTCCTTTGTCCACATTCCGATTGTGCCGACCTTTTTAGACAGGTGTTGTGATCAGATCCATCCTTCGGAGGTAGTCAGACATGCATTGTGTCTGGATATCTCACAAGTGTAGACAGATCTGGACGGAGAAGAAACCATTTTAAATCATACTTTTTCCCATTCTCTAACGCACACACACACGCGCGCACAACGCACACACACACACACACACACACACACACACACACACACACACACACACACACACAGCTGCGCTCTCTAGCCCGCACCGCCTCTCCAGCAACCTTTAATTGAAGAATATAATAAAGTTGTTGTGTTGTTTCCCACGGGGGGGCCAGTATAAAAAAATAACAATAATGTACGCACTCACTAACTGTAAGTCGCTCTGGATAAGAGCGTCTGCTAAATGACTAAAATGTAAAATGTGTTGGCCATTTCACACATCAAAACGGAACAACATAGAGAGACAGAGATTGATAAGTGAAAAAATAATGTTTTGAAACCTTTTTTTGAATTCTGACCAAAAAAATGAAATGGAACCGGTGTCTGAGTCAATCAGTGTCCGACTCTATAGTACTCAACCATATAGATTCACTCTAAACCAGGTAAATATATGGTGTTTCATATGGGCAATAGAATTACAATGATCTGTGCAATGTTGCAGATAGCTTTAGGATGAGCAGCACACACACACACACACACACACACACACACACACACACACACACACACACACACACATACACACACACACACACACACACACACACACACACACACACACACACACACACACACACACACACACACACACACACCACACACACACACACACACACACACACAACACACACACACACACACACACAGAGAGAGAGAGAGAGAAAACACACACACACACCACTGCTGACTCTCTGTCTGTCTGAATCTCTCTGAAATCCTGGGAAAGTTCCAGGGGCAGGCAGGCTGCGGAGGGATCTGGCACACAGGCGCTGCGGCTCCAGCCTGTCTGACGCCGGGGTTGTGGCGCTCGGCCCCGGCTCGCAGAGGCTCCAGGGCTCCTAGCAAGCACGCTCCACACCTACTGACTGCTCTCTCTGCTCTGCTCTGCTCTGCTCTGCTCTGCGCTGCGCTCAACTGGCCAGCTAGATATCACACACACACTCAGGCAATTACACACACACACACACACAGACACAGACACAAACACGCACGCGTGAGGACAGGGATCATCCCTCATTCACAACAACCATGCAGCGTGTATTTGAATGGACATCACACCGCAGAGGTAAGAGACAGAATATTATATATTTTTTTTTTTGGGGGGGGGGGGGTATTAATAACTTTAATGTGTGGATCCTCTAGTGTTGGTTGATTACAACAGACATGAGCACGTTAAATAAATGTTGTTTTGGGATTGTAGGTCAAACATGTAAACAATGTAAACATGACAAGGATTTTCAGATTCTGATGCACTTTTATTTTTTTATTGGATGTTTTAGGCCAATCTCAATCTTTAGGTCCTGTATTAAATAGGCCTAGTGCGCTTAGGTTGTAATGTGTTTTAATCAGAAGTCATCGCGCCATTTCAAAGCGTGGTGGGCTACAGAGGAAAACAAGTATTGCGAAATAGCAGAAGAGATTGTGATGCTAATATGTAACCCAGTTTACCACTAGGTTGGAAAGCAGTGTGTTTGTGTGACAGTGTTGTTTACCTTGTCGCTCTGTGAAGGTGTTCAGAGGGAGAGGAGGGGGGGACCTCAACATCATGTACAGAAAGAAACTTCCTTGTAGTAAAAGGACACTGGTGTGTTTATATTCGGGGGGAGGGAGGGGGGGGGGGGGGGGGGGGGGTGATGATAAAGCATTAGGTAATTAAGCATTATCTGAGCCTGTAGACCGAGTGACGCCAGTTTAAAAAAAAGGAGTCAAGACAGGCAGAGCGGAACAGACGCACTGGTGCCGTGCCGCCGCATTTCAAGTGCAGTGAGCGGTGAGCAGTTGTAGTGTCAGCTAGAGCGCCGCAGCTGCCAAAATACAAACCTAGTAACCTATGCAGTTACAGTCCTGCCTTTCCTACTGACATGTGGGCTAAAGATGAGGCTATCTCTTTCATGATTGTTTAATTTTCCGTTGTCAAGGCTAGTAAGTTTTTTAATTGACCGTGACTGGCTGAAACACATTTTACAATTTTAGTCATTTAGCAGACGCTCTTATCCAGAGCGACTTACAGTTAGTGAGTGCATACAATTTTTTTATTTTTATGCTGGCCCCCCCGTGGGAATCGAACCCACAAACCCTGGGCGTTGCAAGCGCCGTGTGCTCTACCAACATGAGCTACAGGGGGGACTACGTGTAAAGAGGTAGTCTCTGTCCTGTTTCCCATCCGATGATCAGTCACAGAATGAAAACTCCCTTGCCTGCTGACCTATAGTGACGCTTGCTCCCGGCATATCAATACGGTGCTGTCACGCCCTGACCTATAGTGACGCTTGCTCCCGGCATATCAATACGGTGCTGTCACGCCCTGACCTATAGTGACGCTTGCTCCCGGCATATCAATACGGTGCTGTCACGCCCTGACCTATAGTGACGCTTGCTCCCGGCATATCAATACGGTGCTGTCACGCCCTGACCTATAGTGACGCTTGCTCCCGGCATATCAATACGGTGCTGTCACGCCCGAGACCTATAGTGACGCTTGCTCCCCGGCATATCAATACGGTGCTGTCACGCCCTGACCTATAGAACTCTTGTTAGTTGAGTCCAGGGAGTGGAAGTTCTATGTTATTATTTCTATTTTACGATCTAGGATTTATATGTCTATGCTTGGCCAGGTGTTGTTTCCCAATCAGAGGCAGCTGTCGCTCGTTGTCTCTGATTGGGGACCATACTTAGGCAGCCTGTTTGCCTACCTTAGCTGTGGGATCTTGTTCCTGTGTTGGGCTTGTATTGTGTGTACCTTGGGCTTCACGTTACGTTGGTTTGTGTTTTTATTATTAAATAAACACGTTCACATCGCACGCTGGTCCCACCTTGGTCTGACCCGTACTCCAACGATCGTGATCTTACTTAGGTAGCCCAGTTAATATGGTGCGTCCAACTCACAACATGTTCGCAAATAGTTTTTTTTTGTTGCCCTACATTCTACGTACTATAGATTATAATGCAGATATAACATCATTATAACAATATTATATCCGTTTTTGTCATGTCAGTCCAAGAGGTTCCCCCAAGAGGTTTCCCCCCCCCCCCCCCCCCCCCAAATGAACCCCCCCCCCCCCCCCCCCCCCCCCCCCAAATTGTAAAGTGGTTATCCCACTGGCTATAGGGTGAATGCACCAATTTGTGAGTCGCTCTGGCTAAGAGCGTCTGCTAAATTACGTTAATGTGCCCTTGAGCAAGGCACTTAACCCTAATTGCTCCTGTAAGTCGCTCTGGATAAGAGCGTCTGCTAAATGACTAAAATGTAAATGTAAATGTAAATAAACAAAACAGTGAACTGGAGATTTTGAGGAGGAAAACGTAGGACTGAAACATTAGCATTAGGTAATGTTGGCAAAACCTTGCTGGACGGGAGCCAGCCTGACTAAAACAGAGAGAGAGAGGAGAGAGAGAGCGAGGGGGAGAGGGAATGAGGGGAGCGAGCGAGGGGGAGAGGGAATGGAGGGAGCGAGCGAGGGGGGAGAGGGAGAGAGGGAATGAGGGACGGTGAGCGAGGGGGAGAGGGAATGAGGGAATCCTGGGAAAGAAAGAGGGCTATAGGTTGGGTTACCATAAACCACTTTGTGACAACAGGTGATATAAATGGGCTTTATAAATCCATTTGACTGATTTGATATATAATCCCTATAGTCCCCATAGATTTGATGATAAGTTTTATTTGATATATAATCCCTATAGTCCCCATAGACTTGATGATTGATTTGATATATAATCCCTATAGTCCCATAGACTTGATGATTGATTTGATATACACTGCTCAAAAAAATAAAGGGAACACTAAAATAACACATCCTAGATTTGAATGAATGAAATAATCTTATTAAATACTTTTTTCTTTACATAGTTGAATGTGCTGACAACAAAATCACACACAAATTATCAATGGAAATCAAATGTATCAACCCATGGAGGTCTGGATTTTGGAGTCACCCTCAAAATTAAAGTGGAAAAACCACACTACAGGCTGATCCAACTTTAATGTAATGTCCTTAAAACAAGTCAAAATGAGGCTCAGTAGTGTGTGTGGCCTCCACGTGCCTGTATGACCTCCCTACAACGCCTGGGCATGCTCCTGATGAGGTGGCGGATGGTCTCCTGAGGGATCTCCTCCCAGACCTGGACTAAAGCATCCGCCAACTCCTGGACAGTCTGTGGTGCAACGTGGCGTTGGTGGATGGAGCGAGACATGATGTCCCAGATGTGCTCAATTGGATTTGATTTGATATATAATCCCTATAGTCCCCCATAGACTTAATGATTGATTTGATATATAATCCTATAGTCCCCATAGACTTGATGATTGATTTGATATATAATCCCTATAGTCCCCATGACTTGATGATTGATTTGAATATAATCCCTATAGTCCCCATAGACTTGATGATTGATTTGATATATAATCCCTATAGTCCCCATAGACTTGATGATTGATTTGATATATAATCCCTATAGTCCCCATAGACTTGATGATTGATTTGATATATAATCCCTATAGTCCCCATAGACTTGATGATTGATTTGATATATAATCCCTATAGTCCCCATAGACTTGATGATTGATTTGATATATAATCCCTATAGTCCCCATAGACTTAATGATTGATTTGATATATAATCCCTATAGTCCCCATAGACTTGATGATTGATTTGATATATAATCCCTATAGTCCCCATAGACTTGATGATTGATTTGATATATAATCCCTATAGTCCCCATAGACTTGATTCAGTGTCCAGCCCTAATTCTCTCCTAACAAAATCAATCTCAAGTCTTCTGTTGTATCAAACTTCTAATTCATTTGAGTCCTATCACTGACCAGCCACCGTTTCTGTTAAATTAGTGCCAAACTCTGTGCCTCTATGTGTGTGTGTGTGTGTGTTAAATTAGCACCTAACTCCGTCCCTCTCTTCTCTGGCCAGATGACTGAAACCCGACCGGGACTTGACTTCTGACTGTGTGAGGAATAACAATCACTACAGGAGGCTACCATTCTGACCACACCAGGAGAGAGAGAGAGATGAGAGAGAGGAAGAAAAAATAAGATATTTGGGATGGTGGCAGCGTTCCAATTTCCCACCTCCGTTCCGGACTCCCTACTCCTGGTCTTCTTCAGGAAGCAGAGAACCCCAACTTCTGTTTACATTGACACCTCAACACTCCTCCTTGAGTTCCATCCAACCCTCGCGCATCCCTCGTTCCCTCACTCCTCTACCCGCGTGGGTCGTTAATCCATCCGTCACATCCCTCTATCCCCTTCCTCTCCCCCCCTCTCAACTCCGTCCATCACATTCCCTCACTCCTTCGTCCAAGTTTGGATTGTCTTATCCTCCATCTCTCCATCCATTCATCCCTCCATCATGCACTCGTCCACCTCCATTACGTCACTCTTCTCCTTCACCAGCCCGGCAGTGAAGAGGCTGCTGGGATGGAAACAGGGGGATGAGGAGGAGAAGTGGGCGGAGAAGGCTGTGGACTCCCTGGTGAAGAAACTGAAGAAGAAGAAAGGAGTGATGGAGGAGCTGGAGAGAGCTCTCAGCTGCCCCGGACAGCCCAGTGAGTGACCCTGTGTGTGTGTGTGTGTGTGTGTGAGGTGTGTGTGTGGTGTGTGTGTGAGGTGTGTGTGTTTGTGTGTGTGTGTGTGTGTGTGTATGTGTGTGTGTGTGTGAGGAGAGATAAAGAAGGATCTCACTTAATTTCACAGTTGTTCTCTGTACTTTCATGGATCTGGAATGAATTAAATATATGAGGAGAAATTATTAAAGTGCAGTGAGCGGTGAGCACTTGTAGTCATCAATAATAGCCTCTAACCCCCCTCTCTACCTCCCCTCTATGTTTTTTTTTTTGTGGTCTCTAACCCCCCTCTCTACCTCCTCCTCCTCCTGTGTGTCTCTAACCCCCCTCCTCTACTACCTCCTCCTCTGTGTGTCTCTAACCCCCCCCTCTCCTCTAACCTCCTCCTCCTCTGTGTGTCTCTAACCCCCTCTCTACCTCCTCCTCCTGTGTGTCTCTGTCTGTCTCTCTAACTCCCCCTGGTCTCTAACCTCCTCCTCCTGTGTTTGTGTCTCTACCCCCCATCCCCCCTCTCTACCTCCTCCTCTGTGTGTCTCTAACCCCCCCTCTCTACCTCCCTCCTCCTCTGTGTGTCTCTAACCCCCCTCTCCTCCTCCTCCTCCTCCTCCTCCTCTGTGTGTCTCTAACCCCCCTCTCTACCTCCTCTCTCTGTGGTGTCTCATCTAACCCCCCTGCTTTCTACCCTCCTCCTCTGTGTGTCTCTAACCCCTCTCTCTACCTCCTCCTCTGTGTGTCTCTAACCCCCTCCTCTACCTCTCCTTATCTCTAACACCCCCCTCCGTACACCTCCTCCTATCTGTGTGTCTCTAACTCCCCCTCTCTACCTCCTCCTCTGTGTGTCTCTAACCCCCCTCTCTACCCTCCTCCTCTGTGTGTCTCTAACCCCCCTCTCTACCTCCTCCTCCTGTGTGTCTCTAACCCCCCTCTCTACCTCCTCCCTCTGTGTGTCTCTAACCCCCCTCTCTACCTCCTCCTCTATGTGTCTCTAACCCCCCCTCTCTACCTCCTCCTCTGTGTGTCTCTACCCCCCCTCTCCACCTCCTCCTCTGTGTGTCTCTAACCCCCTCTACTCCTCTCCCCTGTTTGGCTCTAACCTACCTACCTCATCCTCTGTGTGTCTCTAACCCCCCTCTCTACCTCCTCCTCCTCTGCTGTGTGTCTCTACCCCCTCTCCACCTCTCTCCATCATCTGTGTATGTCGCGAACCCCAACTCTCTACCTCCTCCTCCTCCTCTGTATGGTCTCGACACCTCCTCTTACCTCCACCTCTGTGTTGTCTAACCCCTTCTACTCCTCCGTCCTCCTCTGTGCTGTGTCTCTTAAACCCGCCTCTCTACCTCGTCTCCTCTGTGTGCACCTCTAACCCCCTCTCTCTACCTCCTCCTCTAGTGTGTCTCTAACCACCCCCTCTCTACCGTCCTCCTCGCTGCTGTGTCTCTAACCCCCCTCTCTACCTCCTCATCCTGCCTAGTGGGTCATCTCTACCCCCCTCTCTACCTCCTCCTCCTCCTTTGGTAGTGTCTCATAACCCCCCTCTCTACCTCCTTCTCTGTGGTCTCACCTACTCATGTAACTCCTCTTCTCGTGTCTCTGTCTCTACCCTCTCCCTCCTACTCTGTGGTCTCTAACTCCCCTCTCTACCCAAGCTGCTCTCTCTCTCTCTCTCTCTCTGTCTCTAACCCTTCCTCCTCTGTCTACTCTCTCTCTTCCTCTCTACCTCTCTCTTCTTGTGTCTCCTAACCCCTCTCCTCTACACACTCCTCCTCTGGTCTCTATTCTCTTTACATCCTCTTTTCTCTCTGTCTGTCTCTCGTATCGTCCCTCCTCTACCCTTCTCTTGTGGTCTCTCTCCCCCTCTGCTCTACATCCTCCGTCTCGTCTTCTCTCTCTTTCTCTACCTCTCTCCTCTCTCTGCTCTCATATCTCCCTCTTTCATCTCCTCAACCTCTGTGTATCTCTAACCCCCTCTCTAGTTCCTCCTCTATCCTGTCTCTCAGTGTCTACTCAATACTTCCCCTCCTGATTCTCTCTAAGTCTCCTCTCCTCCTCCCTCTTGTCTCTCTACTAACTCCCACTCTCGACTCTCTCTCCTCTCTTTCTCGTTTAACCCCCTCTAGCCTAACCCCCTGCCTCTCGACCACACCCTCATCCTCTGACTTCCTTGTTCACTCTAAGCCATTACATTTGTCTCTACCATCCTCCGTTCTGTGTGCGTCTCTAACCCCCCCTCATCTACGTCCTCACTCCTCTGTGTCTTAACCCCCTCTTCTACGCTCCTTCCTCTTTCTCCTCCTCTCTCTCTGTTTCCTCCTCTCTTTCTCTCTTACCCCTATCTCATTCTCTCATGTCTGTTCTCAACACCCCTCTCTATCCTTCTTTCTCCTCTGTCTTTGTCTCCATACTGTATCTCTCTATAACTCTCCTCTGTGTCTCTTCTAAAACTCCCCCTCTCTACATCCTCCTCTGTGTAGTCTCTATTACTCCCAGTCTCTATCTTCTCTCTCTCTTGTGTCTTAACCCCCCTCTCTACGCCTCCTGTCCAGGCTGTCTGGTCTAAACCCCCCTCTCTACCGGATCCTCCTCTGTTTCTCTCTACCCCCATCTTCTATCCCTCTCCTGATGGTGTGTCTCTAACCCCCACTCTCTTAACCTTCCTCCTATTCGTATGTCCACTCTTATCTCCTTCCCTCTGTCTCTCTTTAACCCCTCTCTTCCTATCTCGCCTCTGTGTGTCTCTCACCCCCCCATCTCGTACTACCTATCTTCCTCTTTTGTGTCTCTACCCCCCTCTCTCCTCCCTCTGTGTCTCTAACTTGTTCCTCTCTTACCTCTCTCTTTACTTGTCTCTTTTTCTCACACCTCCTCTCTTTCTATGACTATGTCTCTCTCCTCCTCTTCTGTCTATACTCCCCCCTCTCTTCCCTCTCCTCCTCTCTTGTCTCTAACTCCCTTTCTCTACCTCCTCTCTCTGTGTTCTCCTTCTCTTTCTCTCTTCTTTCGTCTTCTAGCTCTCTACCTCCTCTTCTTACTCTCTCTCACCTTCGCCTCATCTACTCTCTCTCTCTGATGTGTCTCTAAAACCCCTCTCCTACCTCTCTCCTCTGGTGTCCTCTGTCTCACTTTCTACCCTCCTCTCTCTGTTTCTCTATCTGCCCCTTCTAGCTCGTATTCACCCTTGTGTCCTTAAGAGACTGATCTCTTCCGCAGCTACGTCTCTCAAACCTCTCTCTATAATCTCTCCTCTGTGTGTCTCTAATCCCTCTCTACCTCGTCCTCTCTCTGATCCTAACTCCCCTCTCTAACTCTCTCTCTCGGCTCTCTACTTTCTTCTCTCTTTTCTTCCTCTCCTCTCTTTTCTCACTAACTACCTCTCCTCTCTGTGTCTCTCTCCCCCTCTCTCTACCTCCTCCTCTCTGTGTCTCTCTTTCTCTTCTTTCTCCTCCTGCTATCTGTCTCTTTAACATTGATCTCTCCTCCCTCTTTATCTGTCTCCGTCTGTCTGTCTCTACCTACTCTCTCTCTGTTCTCTTCTCCTCTCTTCTTTGTTCCTTCTCTCTCTACCCTCTACTCTCTTAAACCTGTCTCGTTAAACCTCCTCCTCCTCAATGGATGTCTTTCTCCCTCTTTGTTTCTTCTCCTGTGTTGTCTCTAACTCTTCTCTCATCTACCTCTGGTGTGTCTCTTATTCCTCTAACCGTCCTTTCTGTCCTTTCTCTAGCCCCTCTCTTACTCCTCCTCCTCTGTGTGTCTCTCCGTTTCTTAACCCCTCCTCTGTGCTCTCTCTCCCTCTCTACCTGATTTCCTCTGTATGTCTCTAACTCTGTTCTACCTCCTACTCTCTGTGTCTTCTCTAGTCCCTCTCTCCTCCTCTTCTCTGTGTCTCAATTACCTCTCTACTCTCTCCTTTGTGGTCTCTAAATTACTTTCTCTACTCTCTCTCTCTCTCTCAACCCTCTCTCTCTACATTTCTCTCTGTTTTTCTCTTCTGACCCTCTCTCCTCTACTCTCTCGTTACAATCTAATTTATATCTCTCCTCTGTATCTGTTATATCTAAACTTCCTTAATAACCTCCTCTAACTCTTATATATCTCAGCTGTGTCTCGACCTCTCCTTGTGTGTCTCTACCACCCTCTCTTACCTACCTCCTCTACTTGTGGGTCTCTACCCCACTCATGTCTTACTCCTTCCTACTGTGTGTCTATAATCCCCCCTCTTCTTTACCTCCTTCTCTCCGGTGTTTCTCTTTCCTATTTGGATCTCTGTTCTTAAACGCCTCTCTACCCATCTCCCTCTTTTTCCCCTTCTTTTTCACATGGAATGTCTCTACAACTTCCTCCTTTCTGAATTTCGAACCTCCTTTTTTCTATCCTTTCTACTAGACGCTCCTATCGACCTTCCCTCTTCTGTCATGCTCTTAACATACCCTCTCTACTACACCTCCTCTGTGCTCAACTATTCTAACCCCTCTTTGTGGCTCTACCATACTATCTTGTCCTCTACTGGTTCCCTCCTACTCTGGCTTTTCTTTAACCCCCTCTCTACTCCTCTTGTGTGTCTCTAACCCCCCTCTCTACCTGCTCCTCCTCCTTTGTCTTTTAACCCCCCTCCATCTATCCTTCCTCCTCTGTGTGTCCTCTAACACCCCTCTCTACCGATACTTCTCTTTACTGTCTCTAACCTCTACCTTTCTACTTCCTCACTCTGTGTTCTCTAACGCCCCCTCGTCTACTTCTTCCTCTTCTAGTGTTTTCTCTAACCCCCGCTTCTTCCTCCTGCTCCTCTGGGGGTCTTTTAACCCCCCTCTCTACCTCCTCCTCTGTGTGTCTCTAACCCAACTTCCGACCTTCTCTACGTATCTTAACCTCCTCCTCCTCCTCCTCCTCTGTGTGTCTCTAACGTGTCTCTTTTACTCCTCCTCTGCAGGTCTCTACTGTTCTCTCCTTCTCCTAGTTCTCTTCGTGTTTTTAAACCCCACTCTCTCTTATCCTCTTCTGTGTGTCTCTAACCTTCCCCTCTCTCTCCCTTCCTCCTCGTGTGATCTCTAACTCTTCTCTCCCATCATCCTCCTCCTCCTGCCTCACTCTGTTGTCTCTCACCCCCCTTTTCTACCTCCTTCCTTGCTGTGTGTCTCTACGTTCACCTCTCTACCTCCCTCCTATCCTTTGTGTTTCTCTAACTTTTTTCCTTACCTCCTCCCTGTCTGTTCTCTTCTACCTCCCCTGTTCTAACATACTCTCTACCTCCTCCTTCTCTGTGTGCTCTATTCCCCCCCTCTTTAGTCTCCTCCTGTGTTGTCTCTAACCCCCCTCTTTACCTCCCCTCCTCTGTGTGTTTCTCTTTTTTTGTTTCTTTAACTTTTTTTAACTTTGTGTACTTCTATCTTACCACTTTTTTCTACTTTGTTTGTGTCTCGAAACCCCCTCTCTACTCCCTCCTCTGTGTGTCTCTAAACCCCCTCTTCTACTTTACTCCTCCTCTGTTGGTATCTTTTCTCTCTACCTCTCCTAACTGTCAGTCTCTAGACCACTCGCTCTTCTTCCTCCTTCTAAACCCCCCTCTCTAACTCGTTCCTTCTTGTGTTTCTACCCCCTCTCTACCCTCCTCTCTCTGTTTCTCATACCCCCCCCTCTACCTTCTCCTCTCCTCCTGGTCGCTCTTCTAACTCTCCTTCTTCTCCTTCCCTCCTACTTTCTTTTCTGTCTCAAACCACCCTCTCTACCTCTTCTACCTCCTCTACTGTGTCTCTAAACTACCCTCTATCACTATCATCCTCCTCTCTGTTCTTTCCCCCCTCTCTTTAGCCCTCCTCCTCTGTGTCGTTCTTCTCCTTCTTACTCCTCCTGCTACTTCTCTAAACCCCCTCACTCCCTCCTCGTGCGTTCCTGTCGCTTTAGCACCCTTCCTCTAACCACTTCTCCTCTGTGTGTCTTGCCTCTATTCTTCCTCCTCTTCTTCCTCTACTTCTCCTCCTTTTCTTTTCCTTTCCTCTAGACTTTCCTTCCCCGTTCTCTACCTCCCTCCTCTGTGTGTCTCTAACCCCCCTCTCTACCCTGACTCCTCTCTGTTCTGTGCTACTCTAATCTGTCCAACTCTCTTATCTCTAACTCTCTATCTCACCTTCCCCCTCGGTGTCCTCTAACTACCTCTCTACCTCCTTCCTCTGTTGTTCTTACACCCCTCTTACTTCTCCTCCTTTAGTGGATCTCTAACCACCCCCTCTCACCTACTCCTCCTCTGGGTGTCTCTACCCTTCCATCTCCTCTACCTATTCATCCTCTTTCCTTTGTGTTCTCTCTACCTCCCTCCTCTGTGGTCTCTAATCTATCTGTCTCTACCTCAGCTGTGTATCTCTCATAAACCCACCTTCGTCTCCTCCTCCTCTGTGTTGTCTCTAACCTCACTCCTACCTCCTCCGGTTATGTGTCTCTAACCCCCTCTCGACTAGTTCCTCTCTCTGTGTGTCTCTAACTCCCCTCCTAACTCTCCTCCTCCTCAATGTCTCTAACCCCTCCTCCTCTCTGGTTCCTCCTCTGTGTCTCCTAACACCCCTTCTACCTCCTGTCTCCTCTGTGTTGTTCTCTAACCTCCCCTACTCTACTTCTCTTGTGTTACTCTAAACCTCTCCCTACCTCCTTCCTCTGTCTATCTAACCCCCCTCTCTAACCTCCTCCTAACTTCTCCTAAAACCCCCCCTCGACCTCCTCTCCTCCACTATCTGTGTGTCTTAAACCCTCTATTACTACCTCCTCCTCTGTGTGTCTCTAACCCCCCTCTCTAACCTGATACCTCCTCATGTCTGTAGGTGGTCTCTCTACTAACCTCTGGACAACTAACCCTCCCTCTCTACCTCCTCCCTCCTCTGTGTGTCTCAACCCCCTCTCGGATCCTCCTCCTCTGACGTGTGTCTCTAACCCCCCCCTCTACCTCCTCCTCTGTGTCTCTTCTAACCCCTCCCCTATCTACCTCCCTCCTCCTCTGTGGTGTCTCTAACCCCTCTTCTCTCCTCCTCGTCCCGATTTGTCCTCCTCCCTCTTGTGCTCCTACTCACTCATCTAACTACCTCGATCTCTCCTCCCTACCTCTGTGTGTCTAACCCCCCTAACCCCTCCTCCTTGGGTGGACTCTAACCCTCCTAACCTCCTCTGTGTGTCTCTAAACGGCCCCCCCTTCTATAGAAAATACTTCTCTCTAAACCCCCCTCTCTCCTCCTCCTTGTGTCTTCTCAACCCCCCTCTCTACCTCCTCCTCCTCCCTCTGTGTGTCTCTAACGCCTCTCAGACTCCTACTCTGTCTCTACCTCCCTCTCTACCTCCTATCTCTGTGTGTCTCTAACCCCCTCTCTACCTCCTCCTCCTCCTCTGTGTTGCTCTCTAACCCCCTCTCTACTCCTCCTCTGGTGTCATCTAACCTACTAACTATCTACCCCTCTCCTCCTCTGTGTGTCTCTTTACCCCCCTCTCTACTCCTCCTATGTGTGTCCTCTCTACCCCTCTCTCTACTCCTCCTCTGGGTGTCTCTACCCCCTCTAGACAGCCCGCTGTATGTCTCCTAACTTGGCTATCTCATCCTCCCTCTGACTGTGTTCTCTCTAACCCCCCTCTCCTACCGTCCTTCCTCCTCTGTAGTGTCCTCATACCCCCCGCTCTCTACCTCGCTTCCTCTCTGTGTCTCTTAACATCCCCTCTCTACCTCCTCCTCCCTCGTGGTCTCCATCTAACCCCCTCTCTCTCTCTCGCTCTCCTCATGTGTGTGTCTCTAACCCCCCTCTCTACTATGACCTCTAAAATGATAGCATCTCCTACTCTTCTTCTACTGTCCTCTGTGTGTCTCTAACCCCCCTCTCTACCTCCTCCTCCTGTGTGTCTCTAACCCCCCTCTCTACCTCCTCCTAAACAGGTAAGTGTCTGACGACCATCTTCCCTCCTCGTTGTGACACCGTCGGTCGTGGACTCAAGGTGTCCCACAGGAAGGGTCTCCCTCCACGTCTATCTACTGCAGGGTGTGGCGTTTGGACCGACCTGCAGTCTCCATCATGAGCTCAAGGCCTTAGAGTGCTCTGCGAATTCGCCTTCGGATCCAAACAGAAAGACATCTGGTATCAAACCCTACCACGATACAGACGGGTAGAGACACCAGGTATGTAGCTATATTAACACTACAGGACGGGTAGAAGAGACCCAGGTATGGTAGCGATATTAACCACTACAGAGACGGGGTAGAGACACCAGGTAGGTAGCTAGATTACCACGATACAGACGGTTAAAGACACCAGGTATGTAGCTATATTAACACTACAGACGGGTAGAGACACCAGGTATGTAGCTATATTAACCACTACAGACGGGGTAGTGACACCCAGGATGTAGCTATATTAACCACTACAGAACGGGTAGAGACACCAGGTATGTAGCTATATTAACCACTACAGACTGGTTAGAGACACCAGGTATGTTAGCTATAGGAACCACTACAGAACGGTAGAGAACAGTATGTAGCTATATTAACATACAGACGGGTAGAGACACCAGGTATGTAGCTATATTAACCACTACAGACGGGGTAGAGACACCAGGTATGTAGCTATATATAACCACTACAGACGGGTAGAGACACCAGGTATGTAGCTATATTAACATCTACAGACGGGTAGAGACACCAGTATAGTAGCTATGTTAACCACTACAAGACGGTAGAGACACCAGGTGAATTGCAGTACAGTGTACGGTTGTTTGCCAGAATATTTGGTTCAGTGGACTTTTTTTTTTGCCCAAGACCAGAGTCTAATTGCACCCTTTTCACTGTATGGGCATACTTTTGACCAGGTATGCGGCGTAGGGAGTAGGTTGCCATTTTCAGACGCATCACAGTCGGTTATTTGTTTTGGTTTCCTGTGGTTGTTAATTGTTCGTTGATAAAGGTCAGAAGGGACGTGGTGATGAAATTCTGATCTCAGCACGTGTTTCTGCTGCCCATAGACAGGAACTGGATTTTACGGCTAATTTGATATGAGAATAACTGTAATTATTGATCAAGTCTGCTGTCTCACTCTAATACTCCTCTCTCTCCTTAAGCCTTCGTTACGAATAATATTTTTTCCAGTATCCGTCTGTTCGCTTTTATCACAACCATATACTATGTCTGACCTTATCGCAGTGCATTTTCTTTTACCTTTTTCTTAATTTCTTTAAATGTTTTTTAGTTTTAGGAATAATCCTAATCTTCCATCATAAACACTATTCTTCACTTTTTTTCCGCTCCTCCTCTCTCTAGTTACTCCTCTTCCTGTCTTTAAATCCTCTCTAAATAGCTTTTCCTAACATTCATAAGTTACTACTCTTTCTGTCTGTCTGTCTGTCTGTCTGTCTGTCTGTCTGTCGTCTGTCGTCTGTCTGTCTGTCTGTCTGTCTGCTCTCTCTCTCTGTCTGCCTGCCTGCCTGCTGCCTGCCTGCTGTCTGTCTGTCTGTCTGTCGTCTGTCTGTCTGTCTGTCTGTCTGTCTGTCTGTCTGTCTGTCTGTCTCTGTCTCTCTCTCTCTCGCTCTTACTCTCCCCCTCTCTTCTTTTCACTTTCCCTTTTGGCTCTCGTTTTTCTCTCCCCTGCTCCTCCCCCTTCCTCCCCTCCCTCCTCCTCCCTCCCCACCTCTCCCTCTCTCGTGCTCCCCCGGTGGTTTGGGCCCCCCCCAAAAGTGGTTTAACCCCCCGCACATTTACTGGCTAATTCCGGAACGCCCTCTCCCAAGAGCCCATTGCCCGAACGCCCCCCCCCACCAGATCCTTTTTCCCCCTCTCCCCTGAACCTCCTTTTCCCCCCCCTCCTCCTCCCCCCCTCAAACAGTCCCCAACCCCCACCAAGTACCCTAAACCCCCCCGTAGTGCAGAGGGGCAGCCAGCCCGTCCACACACGGACATAAATATTTCTACTAAAATAAAAAAATCAAAACCCAACTTACTATACAATTTAAAAAAATTTTACATACTACTACCCTTTTGTAAAACCCGGCCCCGCCACATTACCCGGTAGGAAAAACGATTATATTACATTACTTGCTAGCTATAATCCTCCCACTGCGGTTTGCTAAACCCCTCCTCCTAATGCTGTTAGCTATAACCCTCCTAATGCGGTTTGCTATAAATCCTCCCCACTGCTGCTAGCTATAACTCCTCCTACGCTGTTTGCATAACTCCCCCCTACTGCTGTTAGCTATCACCCCCTAAGTGAAACTAAACTCCCCCTAATGCTGTAGCTATAACTCCTCCTACTGCGCGTTAGCTTTTAACTCCCCCTACGCTGAGCTATAAAAATCCCCCTCCTTTTGCTTTTAGCTATAACTCCTCTAATGCGGTTGCATAACTCCTTTCCTCTACTGCGTTGCTTTAAAATCCTTACTGCTGTTTGCATAACTCCTCCTCCCTGTGTTAGCATAACTCCTCTACTGCGTTTGCTATAACTCCTCCTCCCACGGGTTTCTAGCTTAAATCCTTCCCCATGCTGTTAGCAAACTCCCCCTACTGCCGGGTTGCTTAAAAAACCCCCTTTCTGCTGTTTGCTATAATCCTCCCTAGCGGGTTTGCATAAATCCTCCTTTTACTCTGTTTGCTATAACCCTCTAGCGTTTGATAACTTCCCCCTACTGCTGCTAGCCCATAAACCCCCTAAATGCTGGGTAAACTATAAAATCCTCCTTTCTGCCCCCTTTGCTTAAAATCCCCTACTGTGTTAGTATAAAACCCCCTACGCTGTTTGCTATAAATCCTCCCCTAAAGGGGGTTAGCTATAACTCCTCCTACTGCTGTTGCTAAAATCCTCCTACGGGTGCTGCTAGCTAAACTCCCCCTACTGCCCGTTTGCTATAACTCCCCTCCCACTGCTGTTAAATATAACTCCTCCTATGCTGTTAGCTTATAACTCCCCCTAATTTCGGGCTATAACCCCTCCTACGTTTAGCTAAAACTCCTCTACTGCGGTTAAACTATAACCTTTTTCCCCTGTGCTATAAAATCCTCCTTTCTGCTGTAGCTAAAACTCATCCTACTTTGCTGTTTGCTATAATCCCCTTTTGCTGTAGCTTTAAATCCTCCTCCTACTGCCGTTTGCTTTTAACTCCCCCTACTGCGTTAGCATAAAATCCCCCTCCCCTGCTGTTAGCTTTAAATCCCCCTACTGTGTTTGCTTTTAAATCCCCCTCCTACTGCGTTAGCATTTTAAATCCTCCCACTGCTGTTTGTATAACTCCTCCTCCTTTTGCTGTAGCTAACTCCTCCCATGCTGTTTGCTTTAAAATCCCCCTACTCTGTTAGCCTAAAAAACCCCCTACTGCGTTAGCATAACTCCTCCTCCTATGCTGTTTGCATAACCTTCCCCCCTACTGCGTTTTCTATAACTCCCCCTCACTCTTTTTCATAAATCCTCCAGACGCTGTACATCCCCCTCCTAATAATGCGTAGCTAAAACCCCCCTCTTCTTTCCCCTACTGATGTTTGCTATTAAACACATATTCTGCTAGCTAAACCCTCCCCTGCTGTTTGCATAACTCCTCCTATGGTTTTCTAAACCCCCTACTGCCTGGTTTGTAAAAAAACCCCCTCCTACTGCGTTGCCATAAAAATCCTTCTTGCCGTTAGATAATTCCCCCTATGCCGTTGCCCATTTAAATCCTCTCGGGTTTGCCCTTTAAACCCCCTCCCACGCTGCTTTGCCCATAACTCCTCCCCTACTTGGTTTGCAAAAAACCCCCTACTACCCCTGTTAAATTTCCCCAAAACCCACCCACTCTTTTGCATAAAACCCCACCTTTAGCCCAAATCTCCCCCCTCCTGTTAGATAATTTCCCACCCCCTTAATCCCTCTAAAGCACTATAAACCCCCTCCCCACCTTTGCCCTAAATCACCAAAACCCTTTAGATAAAACCTTACCCGTGTTACTATAAACCCCTTTCCCCTTCTGCTTGCTATAAATCCTCCTATGCTGTTACTATAAATCCCTAGGCTGTTAGCATAACTTTTCCTAATGCCGTTAGTATAACCCCTTCCTTAAAGCCCCATCTGGCCAGATAATTTTTATGTT
>CM072227.1:56527422-56539872 GCA_036851935.1 Coregonus suidteri | reverse complement strand
TTTGGCCCCTTTTGGCCCAAAAAGGGGTGGGAAAAGAAAAAAAACGGCCCCAAATTTTGTAAGGGAAAAACAAAAGGGGCCTCAAAAAAAATCTTACCCCCAAGAGAAGAGGGGAACAGTCGGGAAAACCTCTCATGATCTATACCACAAAAAGAAGAAAAAAGACGGGGAGGACCTCTCCGATTCTCCCAACAGAAAAAGAGGAGACAGTACGGGCCCCTTTACAGGATGTACTCCCAAACAGAGAAGAGGGACTTACTGGCCCTTTTCTAAATGTTTTTACTACCCGGGAAAAGGGGAAAAGGGGTACTGGACCCTCTACTGATGTTTTCCCAAAACAGGGGAAAAGAGTACGGGCCCCCTCTACAGTGTACAACCAAAAAAGGGGAGGGGGGTTTCCCGGACCCTCTACTGATCTACTACCACGAAAAGGAACTTAATTGGACCCTCAAAAGATGTATCCCACAAGAAGAGGAAACAGTACTGGACCCTTTACATGATGTACTATCCAGAGAAAAACAGTAGGGACCCTCTACAGAAAATACCACAGAAAAGGGGAGAAAAGTACGGGGGAAACCCTCTACATGATTACTCCACAGAAAAGGAAAGTAGGCCCCCGCTAAATATACTACCACAGAGAAGAGGAAACAGTACGGACCCTCTACATGATTTATACCACAGGAAGAGGAGACAGAAATGGACCCTCTACAGATCTACTACCACAGAGAAGGGGAAACCCGGATGGACCCCCCTCCCTGATTACTACCCAGGGGAAAGGGGAACATACGGACCCTTACTGATGTATCCCACAGAGAAGGGGGGGGGAACAGTCCCGGCCCCTCTCCCTTTTATGTATACCACGAAAAAGGGAAAAACAGAAAGGACCCTCACATTTTTTCCTACCACAGGAAGGAGACGTCCCGGGACCCCCTACTTATGAAATACCACAGAGAAGGGGGAGAAGTACGGGCCCTCTAAAATATTATACCAAGAGAAGAGGAACGTACTGATCCTCTACATGATCTACTCCACAGAGAAGAGATACAGTACTGACCCTCTCATGATGTACTACCAGAAGAGAAAGGAGACTTACTGGCCCTCTACATGATGTACTACCACAGAGAAGAGGAGTACAGTACTGGATCCTCTCTTAATCTACTACCACAGAGAAGAGAGTCAGTACTGACCCTCTACATGATCTACGACCACAGAGAAGAGGACAGTACGGGACCCTCTATACATATCTACTACCACAGAGAAGAGAACGTACTGGACCTCTACATGATCTACTACCACAAGAGCATATTACGACGTACTGGACCTCTACATGATGTACTACCACAGAGAAGAGGCGAACAGTACTGGACCCTCTACACATGATCTACTACCACAGAGAAGAGGAGACGTAACTGGACCCTCTACATGATGTACTACCACAGAGAAGAGCAGAGACAGGTATACTGGACACTCTACATATGTACCAACTACCAAGAGAAGAGAGACAGTGTACTGGACCCTCTACATGATGTACTTACCACAGAGAAGAGGAAGACAGTACCTGAACCCTCTACATGATGTACTACGCACAGAGAAGAGGAGACAGTACTGGACCCTCTACATGATGTACTACCACAGAGAAGAGGAGACAGTACTGACCCTCTACATGATGTACTACCACATAGAGAGGAGACAGTACTGGACCCTCGACATGATGTCACTACCACAGAGAGGAAGCAGAGTAAGTCTGGACACCTCTACATGATGTACTACCCCAGAGAAGAGGAGGACAGTACTGAACCCGTCTACATTATGTACTACCACAGACTAGAGGAGACGTACTGGACCCTCTGACATGATGTACTACCACAGAGAAGAGGAGACTTGGTACGTACTGGACCCTCTACATGAATGTACTACCACAGAGACGAGGAGACAGTACTGGACCCTCTACATGATGTACTACCACAAGAGAGAGGAGACAGTATGGACCTCATACATGATGTACTACCACAGAGAAGAGGAGACAGTACTGGACCCTCTACATGATATACTACCACAGAGAAGAGGAGACAGTACTGTACCCTCTACATGATGTCTACCACAGAAGAAGAGGAGACAAGTACTGGACCCTTACATGATGTACTACCCCAGTGCAAGAGGAGACGGTACTGGACTCTCTACATGATGTACTACCACAGAGAAGAGGAGACAGTACTGGACCTCCTCTACATGATGTACTACCACAGGAGCGAGGAGGACAGTACTGGAACCCTCTACATGTGTACTACCGCAAGAGAAGAGGATACGTACTGACCCTCTTACATGATTACTACCTAGCACAGAGAAGAGGAGACAGTACTGGACCCCTCTACATGATGTACTACCACAGAGAAGAGGAGACAGTACTGGACCCTCTACATGATGTACTACCGCAGAGAAGAGGAGACGTAGCTGGACCCTCTACATGATGTACTACCACAGAGAATCTGAGACAGTGACCCTCTACCATGATATCCACCGAAAGGAGACAGTACTGGACTCTCTAAGTATCTTTACTACCCCAGAGAGAGGAGACAGTACTGGGACCTCGTAACTATACTACTACCACAGGAAGAGAGACAGTACTGGACCCCTACATGATGTACTACCACAGAGAATGAGGGAGACAGGACTGGACCATCTACATGATGTTACTACCACAGAGAAGAGGAGACAGTACTGGTATCCTCTACATGATCTACTACCACAGAGAAGAGGAACAGTACTGGCGACCCTCTACATGATCTACTACCACAGAGAGAGGAGGACAGTACTTGACCCTCTACATTATGTACTACCACAGAGAAGAGGAGACAGTATGGACCCTCTACATGAATGTACTACCCAGAGAAGAGGATACGATAACCGAACCTTCTTACATTGATGTACTACCACAGAGAGAAGAGAAGTCAGTACTGGACCCTCTACATTGATCTACTACCACACAGAGAGGAGCCTCTGCCATCAGAACCAACTGGCCAGCATCAATGCAGGGACAAATGGACAAAAAATTGTCCATATAGCCCACTGCCATCATCCAGACTTTTTATAACAAATGTGACTTTCTAAACTGTAATTTATTGTGAGCTAGGACCTTTTTAATCATAGTACTATTGTTTTTTTATGATTGTCTAAATATAACTCTGCATTCTGCATAGTTCCAATCTTATCGACTGCGAGCATGAATGAAACTATAAATAAAGTTTAACATATAACATGTTGAAGCCTGCATTCTGCCATTGAAATGAGATGGGGACAGAACAGGCTTTATACAGGCACTTCGGAAAAGTATTCAGACCCCTTGACGTTCTTCACATTGTTTACACTACAATCCCTTATTCTAAAAATCGATTAAAAAATCATATATATGTAATGTCCTCATTAATCTATACACAAAGCCCCCATAATGACAAAGCAATAAAACTAATTTTAGCAAATGTATTAAAAAATAAAAAACTGAAATACTTATTTACATAAGACCCTTTGCTATGAGAACGGAGGAAACCTGCCACCATCCCTATGGGTGAAGCATGGGGTTGGCAGCATCATGCTGTGGGGATGTTTTTCAGCGAGCAGGGACTGGGAGACTAGTCAGGATCGAGGGAAAGATGACGCGAGCAAAGTACAGAGAGATCCTTGATGAAAACCTGCTCCAGAGCGCTCAGGAACTTCAGACTGGGGGCAAAGGTTCACCTTCCAACAGGCTACTACGACCCTAAGTCACACAGCCAAGACAACGCAGGAGTGGCTTCGGGACAAGTCTCTGAATGTCCTTGAGTGGCCCAGCCAGAGCCTCGGATTTGAACCCGATCGAACATCTCTGGAGAGACCCTAAAATAGCTGTGCAGAGAGTTGAGAGGATCTGCAAAGAATGGGAGAACTCCCCAAATACAGGTGTGCAAAATTTGTAGCGTCATACCAAGAAGACTCAAGGCTGTAATCACTGCAAAGGTGCTTCAACAAAGTACTGAGAAAGGGTCTGAATAATTTGTAAAATGTAAATATTTCAGTTTTTAATTTTTTATAAATTAGCAAAAATTTCATAATACCTGTTTGTTTGCTGTGTCATTATGGTGATATTGTGTGATGGCCTATTTAAGTCTGATGGCCTTGAGATAGAAGCTGTTTTTTCAGTCCTCTCAGCCCCAGCTTTGATGTACCTGTCCTGACATCTCACCTTTCTGGGTGATAGCGGGGTGACAGCATGTGGCTCAAGTGGTTTAGGTGTCACACCCCAGCGGAGTCCTCCATAGGACAATCTAGCTAGCACACAGTGTCCTTCACTCCCCTCCTGCCGAACCGACGGCCCTTGCCATTGTTACCAGAACTGCAGGAAAACAGTGCCCGACTGTCGTGGGGTTGAAGGAACCACTGTCTAAAATAAATCAAATAAAATCAAATCAAATTTTATTGGCCACATGCGCCGAATACAACACAGGTGTAGACATTACAGTGAAATGCTTACTTACACAGCCCTTAACCAACAGTGGGCATTTATTTTTTTATAAAAAAGTAAAAATAAAACAACAACAACAAAAAACTGTGTGTTGGAAAAAAAAAGAGCAGAAGTAAAATAAATAACAGTAGGGTGAGGCTATATACAGGGGGGTACCGTTGCAGAGTCTTCATGTGGTGCGGGGCACAGGCTAGTTTGAGGTAGTTGAGTAATTGTACATGTGGCGTAGAGTTAAAAGTGACGATGCATAATTAATTAACAGAGTAGCAGCAGCATAAAAAGATGGGGTGGGGGGGCAGTGCAAATAGTCTGGTAGCCATGATTAGCTGTTCAGGAGTCTTATGCTTGGGGTAGAAGCTGTTGAGAAGTCTTTGGACCTAGACTTGGCACTCCGGTTACGCTTGCCGTGCGGTAGCAGAGAGAAACGTACTAGGACTAGGGTTGGCTGGAAGTCTTTGACAATTTTGAGGGCCTTCCTCTGACACCTGGATGGCAGGAAGCCCCTAAGTTGATGTTAGAGGTTCCCTGGATGGTAGCGAAGCTTGGCCCGAAGTGATGTTACCCTACTGGGCCGTACTTCACTACAAAAGCAGATAGAGACTCGTGTGAGTGCCTTGCGGTCGGAGCTAACTGTCTTTTTCTTAGTTTCTAAAAAAAACAAACAATTATAAAATTGGTTTTACACATACCAGGCGGTTATTATTTTTTTTTTAAAATATAATAACGTTTATATGTCAAACCAGTGAAAAATCTTTTCAGTCTCCTGAGGGGGAATAGGCTTTGTCGTGCCTCTTCCACGACTGTCTTGGTGTGTTTGGACCGATGATAGTTCGTTGGTGATGTGGACACCAAGGAACATGAAGCTCTCAACCTTGTTCCACTACAGCCACGTCGAATGAGAATAGGGGCCGTGCTCCGGGAGTCCTTTTTTTTTTCTCCTATAGTCCACAATCTTCTCCTTTGTCTTTCTTGGTCACGTTGAGGGAGAGGTTGTGTTATCCTGGCACCACACGGCCAGGTCTCTGAACCTCCTCCCTATAGGCTGTCTCATCATTGTCCGTTGGATCAGGCCCTACCACTGTTTGTGTCGTCGGCAAACTTAATGATGGTGTTGGAGTGGTGCCTGGCCTCATTTCAGTCATGGTCTGTGAACAGGGAGTACAGGAGGGGACTGAGCACGCACCCCCTGAGGGGCCCCCGTGTTGAGGATCAGTGGGCAGATGTGCCTGTTACCTACCCTTACCACCTGGCCGCAGCCCGTCAGGAAGTCCAGGATCCAGTTGCAGTAGGCAGTGTTTTTTAGTCCCAGGATCCTTAGCTTAGTGATGAGCTTTGAGGGCACTATGGTGTTGTGAATGCTGAGCTGCAGTCAATGAATAGCATTCTCTACGTAGAGTGTTCCTCTTGTCCAGGTGGGAAAGGGCAGTGTGGAGTGCAATAGAGAGATTGCATCATCTGTGGATCTGTTGGGGCGGTATGCAAATCGAGTAGTGGGTCTAGGGTTTCTGGCTATAGTGGCTGTTGACGTGAGCCATGAACCAGCCGTCTCAAAGCACTTCATGGCTACAGACGTCAGTGCTACGGGTCGGGTAGTCATTTAGGCAGGTTATCTTGAGTCCCTTGGGCACGGGGGACTATGGGTGGGTCTGCTTGAAACATGTTGGTATTACAGACTCAGTCACGGACATGTTGAAATGTCAGTGAAGACACTTGCCAGTTGGTCAGCACATGCTCGGAAGTACACGTCCTGGTGTAATCCGTCTGGCCCTGACGGCCGTTGTGAATGTTGACGCTGCTTAAAGGTCCTACTCACATTTGCTACGGAGAGCGTGATCACAATATCGTCATCGACAACAGCTGGTGCTCTCATGCATGCTTCAGTGTTTGCTTGCCATTGAAGCGAGCATAGACGTGGTTTAGCTCGTCTGGTAGGTCCTTGTGTCACTGGGCATAGTCTCGCAGCTGTTGCTTCCCTTTGTAGTCCTATGTAATAGTTTTCAAGCCCTGCACAATGATCCGACGAGCACGTTCAGAGCCAGTGTAGTACGATCAATCTTAGTCCTGTACTTGACTCTTTTGCCTGTTTGATGGTTCGTCGGAGGGCATAGCGGGAATTCTTATAAGCGTCCGGGTTAGAGTCCCTCTCCCTTGAAAGCGGCAGGCTCTACCCTTTAGCTCAGTGCGTATGTTTTCCTGTAATCCATGGCTTCTGGTTGGGGTATGTACGTACGGTATTAGTAATATCAAAAGCCACACTGCTTGACGGTCACCCTGCACGGTTTTAAAGTTGTTTTGGTGTTGGGTAGCTTTTAAGGTTTTGACCCTACAGGTGGCAGCGGAAGATGAAGAAGATGAAGATGAAAATGAGGAATGAAGATGAAGAAGATGAAGAAGAAGAAGCAGGAATGAACAGTTTCTAAAGTTGTGCTTTCAGCATCTGAATATTAAATATACTATAACATGTGTATTTATGATGGATCTGATGAGTTTGCTCTCCACCATGCCCAGGTCTGAGTCCCAAACGAACTCTATTTCCTATAGAATGCACTACAGTAGGCCCTGGTCCAAAGTAACTGCACTATAAAGGAGCCAGCCCATATTGGGTGGAAGACAGCTCTAGAACCGTGTAAGGGGAAGTTGAACTGGGTTAAGAAGAGGCTGATCTTAGCTCAGTTTTTTGCATGTTTCTTCACTATTGTTAACGATTAGCATTGGGGTAGGGAAGCTGGTCCTAGACACCTGTACGCAGGGGAAACTTCACCCCGTAGCGCTCTTGAAAAGACGTTGGACTGTCTTAACAGTTTAGTCACTAAGCAGACGCTCTTATCCAGAACGACTTACAGTAGTGAGTGCATACATTTTCATACTGGTCACCCGTGGGAAATCAAACCCTCACCCTGGTGTTGCAAGCGCCATGCCTCTACCAACTGAGCCCCAATATATCCTTCCCACCTTGATTTCAGTTAATTGAACCAACTTTCTCAATGTGATCTGTCAGACTTCTCCCAGAAGTGTTTGAATGTTGGCACCCTATTCCCCTATATGGGCACTACTTTTGACTATTGAACTATCGCGGCCTTGGTCAAAGTAGAGTGCACTCTAAAGGGAATAGGTTACTATTTGGGACAAAACGCCAATTCTCTCAGGGATGATTTCAACCATTATTACAGACATTTTGGCTCGATGTAGTCAATGTTTATTTTCATTCAGCTGTGTATTTACTCATGGTTTCCAGAGCAACCCATATTTAACTCTGTTCCATACATATTAACTCTGGTTTCCCATAGCAAGCACCTCCTGGTTCCCATACCACCCATATTACACTCTGGTTCCCATAGCAACCCATATTAACTCTGGTTCCCATAGCAACCCATATTAACTCTGGTTCCCGTAGCCAACCCATATTACCTCTGGTTCCATAGCAACCCATATTAACCTCTGGTTCCCATAGCAACACCCTATTAACTCTGTTTCCCGTAGCAAACCCATATTAACTCTGGGTTCCCATAGCCAACCCATATTTTACTCTGTTTCCCCCATAGCCAAGCGATATTACTCTGTTTCTCATAGCCCACCCAATATTAACTCTGTTTCCCATAGCCAAGCGATATTAACATCTGTTTCTCATAGCCAACCCCATATTAACCTCAGTTTTCTCATAGCACAGGCGATATTGAGTATGTATAGTTCCTGTGAGGTGCCTTGTCTTGAAAACATCTCCACAGAGAATACATCCTAAAATGACACCCTATGGCGCCCTGTCTAAAGTAGTGCACTATATAGAAATAGGTGTGCATTCTCTATTGTCTAAAGTAGTGCACTATACACATGGAATAGGGTGCCATTCTCTGGTCTACAAAGTAGTTGCACTCTATACAGGGAATTGGGTGCCATTCTCTGGTCTAAAAGTAGTGCACTATTATAGGGAATAGGGTGCCATTTGGCATTGCATGCACGCAGAGAGTTCTTGCGGTCTGACTAAATGACTGTCTCTCGGTCATTAAATGTGTTCTACTGCTGCGAGGCTGAGGTTTGGTGCAGGGCCCGCTAATATGCGGGATGTACTCCGCCTCCGCGGCCCAGGGGAGTGCATCCTGTTTGCCCCCCCTCCCCCCTTTCCTCTCCCCCTCTCTCTACCCCTCTCACTGCCCGCTCTCTCTTTCCTCTCCCCCCTTACTCTCTCTCCCCCCTCTCTCTGGCCCCGCTCTCTCTTTCCTCTCCCCCCCTCTCTCCCCCCCCTCTCTCTGTCCCTCGTCAATAGCAATTCAATTTCAATTTAAGGGCTTGTATTGGCAGGAAAACGTATGGTTAACATTGCCATAGCAAAGTGAAGTAGATAATAAACACAAGTGAAATAAACAATAAATACACTGCTCAAAAAAATAAAGGGAACACTTAAACAACACAATGTAACTCCAAGTCAATCACACTTCTGTGAAATCAAACTGTCCACTTAGGAAGCAACACTGATTGACAATAAATGTCACATGCTGTTGTGCAAAAATGGAATAGACAACAAGGTGGAAAATTATAGGCAATTAGCAAGAACACCCCCAATAAAGGAGTGGTTTTGCAGGTGGTGACCACAGGCCACTTCTCAGTTCCTATGCTTCCTGGCTGATGTTTTGGTCAATTTTTGAATGCTGGCGGTGCTTTCACGCTAGTGGTAGCATGAGACAGAGTCTACAACCCACACAAGTGGGCTCAGGTAGTGCAGCTCATCCAGGATGGCACATCAATGCGAGCTGTGGCAAGAAGGTTTGCTGTGTCAGTCAGCGTAGTGTCCAGAGCATGGAGGCGCTACCAGGAGACAGGCCAGTACAATCAGGAGATGTGGAGGAGGCCGTAGGAGGCAAACAACCCAGCAGCAGGACTTGCTACCTCCGCCTTTTGTGCAAGAGGAGCACGAGGGAGCACTGCCAGAGCCCTGCAAAATTACCTCCAGCAGGCCACAAATGTGTCTGCTCAAACGGTCAGAAACAGACTCCATGAGGTGCTATGAGGGCCCTAGGCGTCCCACAGGTGGGGTTTGTGCTTACAGCCCAACACCTGTGGCAGGACGTTTGGCATTTGCCAGAGAACACCAAGATTGGCAAATTCGCCACTGGCGCCCTGTGCTCTTCACAGATGAAAGCATGTTTCACACTGAGCACGTGACAGAAACTGACAAGAGATCTGGAGACGCCGTGGAGAACGTTCTCTGCGCCTGCACAACATCCTCCAGCATGACCGGTTTGGCGGTGGGTCAGTTCATGGTGTGGGGTTGCATTTCTTTGGGGGGCCCGCACATGCAAAGCCCTCCATGTGCTACGCAACAGAGGTAGCCTGACTGCCATTAGGTACCGAGATGAGATCCTCAGACCCCTTGTGAGACCAATATGCTGGTGCGGTTGGCCCTGGGTTCCTCCTAATAGAAAGACAATGCGAGACTCTCATGTGGCTGGTGAGTGTGTCAGCAGTTCCTGCAAGAGGAAGGCATTGATGGCTATGGACTGGGCCCGCCCTATTCCCCAGACCTGATCCATTGAGCACATCTGGGACATCATGTCTCGCTCCATCCACCAACGCCACGTTGCACCACAGACTGTCCAGGAGTTGGCGGATGCTTTAAGTCCAGGTCTGGGAGGATGATCCCTCAGGAGACCATCCGCCACCTCATCAGGAGCCTGCCCCAGGCGTTGTAGGGAGGTCATACAGGCACGTGGATGGCCACACACACACTACTGAGCCTCATTTTGACATTGTTTTTTAAAAGGACATTACATCAAAGTTGAGATCAGCCTGTAGTGTGGTTTTCCACTTTAATTTTGAGGGTGACTCCAAATCCAGACCTCCATGGGTTATACATTTGATTTCCATTGATAATTTTTGTGTGATTTTGTTGTCAGCACATTCCAACTATGTAAAAGAAAAAGTATTATAATAAGATTATTTCATTCATCAGATCTAGGATGTGTTATTTTAGTGTTATCCCTTTATTTTTTTGAGCAGTGTATCTCAAATCAATCATCAAGTCTATGGGGACTATAGGGATTATACATATCAAATCAATCATCAAGTCTATGGGACTATAGGATTATCTATCAATCAGTCAAATGGATTTATATCAAGCCCCTTTTTATATCAGCTGTTGTCACAAAGTGTTGTTTATGGTAACCCACAAACCTATAGCCCTCTTTCTTTCCCATGGACTCCCTCATTCCCTCCCCCCCATCGCTCACTGATCCCTCATTCCCTCTCCCCCTCGCTCACTCCCTCATCTCCCTCTCCCCCCTCTCACCCATAGACTTGATGTCCAAATCCAGACCTCCATGGTTGATACATTTGATTTCCATTGAATCATTTTTGTGTGATTTTTTGTTGTCAGCACTTCAACTATGTAAAGAAAAAAGTATTTAATAAGATATATTTTCATTCATTCAGATCTAGGATGTGTTATTTTAGTGTTCCTTTCATTTTTTTTAGCAGTGTGTATTAACAGTAAAACATTACACTCAGAGAGTTCCAAAAAAATAAAGACATTTCAAATGTCATATTATGTCTATATACAGTGTTGTAACAATGTGCAAATAGTTAAAGTACAAATGGGGAAAATAATAAACACTAAATATGGGTTGTATTTACAATGGTGTTTGTTCTCCACTGGTTGCCCTTTTCTTGTATCACAGGTCACAAATCTTGCAGCTGTGATGGCAACACTGTGGTTTTTTTCACCCAGTAGATAAGGGAGTTTATCAAAATTGGGTTTGTTTTCAAATTCTTTGTGGATCTCTGTAATCTGAGGGATATATGTGTCTCACTAATATGGTCATACATTTGGCAGGAGGTTAGGAAAAGTGCAGCTCAGTTTCCACCTCGTTTTGTGGGCAGTGTGCACATAGCCTGTCTTCTCTTGAGAGCCAGGTCTGCCTACGGCGGCCTTTCTCAATAGCAAGGCTATGCTCACTGAGTCTGTACATAGTCAAAGCTTTCCTTAAGTTTGGGTCAGTCACAGTGGTCAGGTATTCTGCCACTGTGTACTCTCTGTTTAGGGCCAAATAGCATTCTAGTTTGCTCTTTTTTTTTGTTAATTCTTTCCAATGTGTCAAGTAATTCTCTAATTTTTGTTTTCTCATGATGTGGTTGGGTCTAATTGTGTTGTTGTTGTTGTCCTGGGGCTCTGTGGGGTCTGTTTGTGTTTGTGAACAGAGCCCCAGGACCTCTCTCTGTCCCCTCTGTCTTTCCTCTCCCCCCTGCTCTCTCCCCCTCTCTCTTCCCTCTCTCTGTCCCCTCTCTCTCCCCCTCTCTGTCCCTCTCTCTTCCTCCCTCCTCGCTCTCTTTCCTCTCCCCCTCTCTCTTCCTCTCCCCCTCTCTCTCTTCCCTCTTTCTCCCCCCCCCCTCTCTCTTTCCCTCTCTGTCCCTCTCTCAGCCCCTCTCTCTTTCCCTCTTGCTTTCCTCTTCCCCCTCTTCTCTGCCCCTTCTCTCTTTCCTCTACCCCCTCTCTCTCTCCCTCTCTCTTTTCTCTCCCCCCTCTCTCTCCCGCACTCTCTTTCCTCTCCCCCTCTCTCTCTTCCTGTCCCCCTCTCTTTCTCTCTCGCCCCCTCGTTCTCTCTCTACCTCTCTCTGTCCCTCTCTCCCTCTCTCTGTCACTCTCTCAGCCCCTCTCCTCTTGCCTCTTTCCCCTCTCTCTGCCCCCTCTCTCTTTCCTCTACCCCCCTCTCTCTGCCCCCTCTCTCTTTCCTCTAACCCCCTCTCTCTCTCTCTCCCTCTCTCTGTTCCTCTCTCTTCCCTCTCTCCCTCTGCCCCTCTCTCTTTCCTCTCCCTCCTCTCTCCCTCTCTCTGCCCCCTCTCTCTCTCATCCTCTCTCTTTCCTCTCTCCCCACTCTCTGCCCCCTCTCTCTTCCTCTCCCCCATTCTCTCTCCTTCTCTCTGTCCCTACTCTCTCCCTTTCTCTGTCCCTCTCTCTCCCTCTCTTC
>CM072227.1:56507422-56522422 GCA_036851935.1 Coregonus suidteri | reverse complement strand
AGAGAGAGAGAGAGAGAGAGAGAGCGAGGGGGAGAGGGAATGAGGGAGCGAGCGAGGGGGAGAGGGAATGAGGGAGCGAGCGAGGGGGTGGAGAGGGAGAGAGGGAATGAGGGAGTGAGCGTGAGGGGGGAGGGGAATGAGGGAATCCTGGGAAAGAAAGAGGGCTATAGGTTGGGTTACCATAAACCACTTTGTGACAACAGGTGATATAAAATGGGCTTTATAAATCCATTTGACTGATTGATATATAATCCCTATAGTCCCCATAGATTTGATGATTTATTTGATATATAATCCCTATAGTCCCCATAGACTTGATGATTGATTTGATATATAATCCCTATAGTCCCCATAGACTTGATGATTGATTTGATATACACTGCTCAAAAAATTTGATATACACTGAACACATAAAAAATAACACATCCTAGATTTGATGAATGAAATAATCTTATTAAATACTTTTTTCTTTACATAGTTGAATGTGCTGACAACAAAATCACACACAAATTATCAATGGAAATCAAATGTATCAACCCATGGAGGTCTGGATTTGGAGTCACCCTCAAAATTAAAGTGGAAAACCACACTACAGGCTGATCCCACTTTAATGTAATGTCCTTAAAACAAGTCAAAATGAGGCTCAGTAGTGTGTGTGGCCTCCACGTGCCTGTATGACCTCCCTAACAACGCCTGGGCATGCTCCTGATGAGGTGGCGGATGGTCTCCTGAGGGATCTCTCCCCCAGACCTGGACTAAAGCATCCGCCAACTCCTGGACAGTCTGTGGTGCAACGTGGCGTTGGTGGATGGAGCGAGACATGATGTCCCAGATGTGCTCAATTGGATTGATTTGATATATAATCCCTATAGTCCCCATAGACTTGATGATTGATTTGATATATAATCCCTATAGTCCCCATAGACTTGATGATTGATTTGATATATAATCCTATAGTCCCCATAGACTTGATGATTGATTTGAGTATATAATCCCTATAGTCCCCATAGACTTGATGATTGATTTGATATATAATCCCTATAGTCCCCATAGACTTGATGATTGATTTGATATATAATCCCTATAGTCCCCATAGACTTGATGATTGATTTGATATATAATCCCTATAGTCCCCATAGACTTGATGATTGATTTGATATATAATCCTATAGTCCCCATAGACTTGATGATTTGATTGGATATCAACCCTATAAGTGTTTGATATATAATCCCTATAGTCCCCATAGACTTAATGATTGATTTGATATATAATCCCTATAGTCCCCATAGACTTGATGATTGTGATTTGATATATAATCCCTATAGTCCCCATAGACTTGATGATTGATTTGATATATAATCCCTATAGTCCCCATAGACTTGATTCAGTGTCCAGCCCTAATTTCTCTCCTAACAAAATCAATCTCAAGTCTTCTGTTGTATCAAACTTCTAATTCATTTGAGTCCTATCACTGACCAGCCACCGTTTCTGTTAAATTAGTGCCAAACTCTGTGCCTCTATGTGTGTGTATGTGTGTGTGTGTGTGTGTGTGTGTGTGTGTGTGTGTTTAAATTAGCACCTAACTCCGTCCCTCTCTCTTCTCTGGCCAGATGACTGAAACCCGACCGGGACTTGACTTTGTTTGTGACTGTGTGAGGAATAACAATCACTACAGGAGGCTACCATTCTGACCACACCAGGAGAGAGAGAGAGAGAGAGAGAGGAAGAAAATAATAGATATTTGGGATGGTGGCAGCGTTCCAACATTCCCACCTCCGTTCCGGACTCCCTACTCCTGGTCTCTTCAGGAAGCAGAGAACCCCAACTTCTGTTTACATTGACACCTCACACTCCTCCTTGAGTTCCATCCAACCCTCGCTCCCTCGTTCCCTCACTCCTCTACCCGCGTGGGTCGTTAATCCATCCGTCACATCCCTCTATCCCCTTCCTCCCCCCCTCTCAACTCCGTCCATCACATTCCCTCACTCCTTCGTCCAAGTTGGATGTCTTATCCCTCCATCTCTCCATCCATTCATCCCTCCATCATGCACTCGTCCACCTCCATTACGTCACTCTTCTCCTTCACCAGCCCGGCAGTGAAGAGGCTGCTGGGATGGAAACAGGGGGATGAGGAGGAGAAGTGGGCGGAGAAGGCTGTGGACTCCCTGGTGAAGAAACTGAAGAAGAAGAAAGGAGTGATGGAGGAGCTGGAGAGAGCTCTCAGCTGCCCCGGACACAGCCAGTGAGTGACCTCTACCTCTCTCTCTGTGTGTCTCTCTAACCCTCTCCTCTCTCTGTGTCTCTCTCTCTCTACCTCTCTCTGTGTCTCTCTCTGTCTCTACCTCTCTCTGTGTGTCTCTCTGTCTCTACCTCTCTCTCTGTGTGTCTCTCTCTGTCTCTACCTCTCTCTGTGTGTCTCTCTGTCTCTACCTCCTCCTCTGTCTACTCTCTCTACCTGTCTCTCTGTCTCTCCTCCTCTCTACTCCTTCTCTCTCTCTCTGTCTCTACTCTCTCTCTCCTCCTCTCTCTGTCTCTGTCTCTCTCTCTCTCTCTGTGTGTCTCTCTCTCCTCTCTACCTCTCTCTGTGTGTCTCTCTCTGTCTCTACCTCTACTCTCTCTCTGTCTCTCTCTCTCTCTCTCTCTACCTCTCTCTCCTCTCTCTGTGTCTCTCTCTCTCTACCTCTCTCTGTGTGTCTCTCTCTCTCTACCTCTCTCTGTGTGTCTCTAATCCCCCTCTCTACCTACCTCCTCCTCTGTGTGTCTCTCTGTCTCTACCTCTCTCTGTGTGTCTCTCTGTCTCTGTCTCTGTGTCTCTCCTCTGTGTCTCTCTGTGTGTCTCTGTCTCTACCTCTCTCTCTGTGTGTCTCTCTCTGTCTCTACCTCTCTCTGTGTGTCTCTCTGTCTCTACCTCTCTCTGTCTGTCTCTCTGTCTCTACCTCTCTCTAACTCTCCTCTCTCTCTACCTCTCTCTGTGTGTCTCTCTCTCTCCCTCTACCTCCTCTCTGTCTGTGTGTCTCTAACCCTACCTCTCTCTGTCCTCCTCTCTGTGTGTCTCTACCCCCCTCTCTACCTCCTCTGTCCTCTCTGTGTGTCTCTCCCCCCTCTCTCCACCTCCTCCTCTCTCTGTGTGTCTCTCTGTCTCTACCTCTCTCTGTGTGTCTCTCTCCCTCTCTCTACCTCTCCTCTCTGTGTCTCTCTAACTCCTCCTCTCTCTCCTCTCTCTGTGTCTCTGTCTCTGTGTCTCTAACCCCTCTCTCTACCTCTCCTCTGTGTGTCTCTGTCTCTACCTCTATCTCTCTCTGTGTGTCTCTCTCTGTCTCTACCTCTATCTCTCTCCTCTCCTCCTCTCTGTCTGTCTCTAACCCCTCTCTGTCTCCTCTGTACTCTCCTCTCTCCTCTCTCTGTGTGTCTCTCTGTCCTCTCTACTCTCCTCCTGTCTCTCTGTCTCTAACCTCTCCCTCTACTACTCTCTCTCTACCTCTCTCTGTGTGTCTCTCTCTACCTCCTCTCTCTGTCTCTGTCTCTAACCCTCTCTCTGTGTGTCTCTCTCTGTCTCTACCTCTCTGTGTGTCTCTCTGTCTCTACCTCCTCCTCTCTCTGTCTCTCTGTCTCTCTCTCTCTCTCTGTGTGTCTCTCTCTGTCTCTACCTCTCTCTGTGTCTCTACCTCTCTCCTCTGTCCTCTCTCTGTGTCTCTCTCTCTCTCTGTGTGTGTCTCTCTCTCTCTACCTCTCTCTGTGTGTCTCCTCTGTCTCTACCTCTCTCTGTGTGTCTCTCCCCTGTCTCTACCTCTCTCTGTGTCTCTGTCTGTCTCTACTCTCTCTCTCTCTCTGCTCTCTCTCTCTACCTCTCTCTGTGTCTCTCTCTCTCTCTCTCTGTCTCTCTCTCTGTCTCTACCTCTCTCTGTGTGTCTCTCTGTCTCCTCTATCTCTCTCTGTGTGTCTCTCTCTCTCTCTCTACCTCTCTCTGTGTGTCTCTCTGTCTCTACTCTCTCTGTGTCTCTCTCTAACCTCTCTCTCTCTGTGTGTCTCTAACTCTCCCTCTGTCTCTCTGTCTCTACCTCTCTCTGTATGTCTCTCTGTCTCTACCTCTATCTCTCTCTGTGTGTCTCTCTCTGTCTCTACCTCTCTCTGTGTGTCTCTCTGTCTCTGTCTCTACCTCTCTCTGTGTGTCTCTCTCCTCTGACCCCGTCTCTACCTCTCTCTGTGTGTCTCTCTGTCTCTGTCTCTCCTCTCTCTGTGTGTCTCTCTGTCTCTACCTCTCTGCCTCCTCTCTCTCTGTGTCTCTATCCTCTCTCTCTACCTCTCTCTCTGTGTGTCTCTCTCTCTCTCTCTCTCTCTCTGTGTGTCTCTACTCTCTCTGTGTGTCTCTCTGTCTCTACCTCTCTGTGTGTGTCTCTCTGTCTCTACTCTCTCTCTGTGTGTCTCTCTGTCTCTACCTCTCTCTGTGTGTCTCTCTGTCTCCTACCTCTCTCTGTGTGTCTCTCTGTCTCTACTCTCTGTGTGTCTCTCTGTCTCTACCTCTCTCTGTGTGTCTCTCTGTCTCTACCTCTCTCTGTGTCTCTCTCTCCTCTCTACTCTCTCTCTGTGTGTCTCTCTGTCTCTACCTCTCTCTCTGTGTGTCTCTCTCTCCTCTCTGTGTGTCTCTAACCCCCCTCTCTCTCTGTCTGTGTCTGTCTGTCTCTACCTCTCTCTCTGTGTGTCTCTCTCTCTACCTCCTCTCTGTGTGTCTCTAACTCCCCTCTCTACCTCTCTCTCTACCTCTCTCTGTCTGTCTCTCTATCTCTACCTCTCTCTGTGTGTCTCTCTGTCTCTGTCTCTCTCTCTCTCTGTGTCTCTCTCTCTGTCTCTACCTCTCTCTCTACTCTCTCTCTCTCTCTCTCTCTACCTCTCTCTGTGTGTCTCTCTCTCTCTACCTCTATCTCTCTCTGTGTCTCTCTCTCTACCTCTCTCTACTCCTCTCTCTGTGTCTCTACTCTCTACCTCCTCTCTGTGTGTCTCTCTGTCTACCTCTCTCTCTGTGTGTCTCTCTGTCTCTACCTCCTCTCTCTCTCTGTGTCTCTCTCTCTCTCTCTGTCTCTACCTCTCTCTCTGTGTGTCTCTCTGTCTCTCTCTACTCTCTCTGTGTGTCTCTCTGTCTCTACCTCTCTCTGTGTGTCTCTAACCTCCTCTCTGTGTGTCTCTACCTCTCTCTCTGTGTGTCTCTCTGTCTCTCTACCTCTCTCTGTGTGTCTCTCTGTCTCTCTCTCTCCTCTCCTCCTCTCTGTGTGTCTCTAACCCCCCTCTCTACCTCCTCCTCTGTGTGTCTCTAACCTCCCTCTCTACCTCCTCTCTCTCTGTGTGTCTCTCTGTCTCTCTCTCTCTCCTCTGTCTCTCTCTGTGTCTGTGTCTCTCTCTCTCTGTGTCTCTCTGTCTCTACCTCCTCTCTGTGTGTCTCTAACCTCTCTACCTCCTCTCTCTCTCTGTGTCTTCTAACTCTACCCTCTCTACTACTCTCTCCTCTGTGTGTCTCTCTCCCTCTCTACCTCCTCCTCTCTCTGTGTCTCTCTAACCTACCTCTCTCTGTGTCCTCCTCTGTCTCTCTCTAACTCTGTGTCTCTCTGTCTCTCTACCTCTCTCTGTGTGTCTCTCTCTCCCTCTCTACCTCTCTGTCTCTACCTCTCTGTGTCTCTCTCTCTACCTCCTCTGTGTGTCTCTCTCTCTCTCTTGTCTCTCTGTCTCTCCTCTCTCTGTGTCTCTAACTCTCTGTGTGTCTCTACCTCTCTCTCTGTGTGTCTCTAACTCTACCTCTCTCTACCTGTCTCTCCTCTGTCTCTGTGTGTCTCTCTGTCCCTCTCTACCTCTCTCTCTGTCTGTCTCTCTGTCTCTCTCTCTACTCTCTCTCTCTCTCTGTCTCTACCTCTCTCTCTCTCTCTCTCTACCTCTCAGTGTCTCTCTCTGTCTCTACCTCTCAGTGTCTCTCTCTGTCTCTACCTCTCTCTCTGTGTGTCTCTCCCCCTCTCTCCTCTCTCTCTCCTCTGTCTGTCTCTACCTCTCTGTGTGTCTCTCTACCTCCTCTCTGTGTGTCTCTCTGTCTCTACCTCTCTCTCTCTCTCTGTGTCTCTCTCTCTCTCTCTGTCTCTACCTCTCTCTCTGTGTGTCTCTCTCTGTCTCTCTCTCCTCCTCTCTAACTCTGTGTGTCTAGTCTGTCTCTACCTCTCTGTGTGTCTCTCTGTCTGTCTCTACCTCTCTCTGTGTGTCTCCTCTCTCTACCTCTCTCTCTCTGTGTCTCTCTCTACCTCTCTCTCTGTCTCTCTCTCTCTCTGTCTCTGTGTCTCTCTCCGTCTCTACCTCTCTCTGTATGTCTCTCTGTCTCTACCTCTATCTCTCTCTGTGTGTCTCTCTCTCTCTACCTCTCTCTCTGTGTCTCTGTGTGTCTCTACCCTCCTCTCTCTCTCTCTCTGTCTGTCTCTCTCTCTCTCCCTCTCTCTCTACCTCTCTCTCTACCTGTCCTCTGTGTCTCTCTCTCTCTCTCTCTCTCTGTGTGTCTCTAACACCTGTCTCTACCTCTCTCTCTGTGTCTCTACCTCTCTCTGTGTGTCTATCTGTCTCTCTCTCTACCTCTCTCTGTGTGTCTCTCTGTCTCTACCTCTCTCTGTGTGTCTCTCTCTGTCTCTACCTCTCTCTCTCTCTGTGTGTCTCTCTGTCTCTACCTCTCTCTGTGTGTCTCTCCTCTGTCTCTACCTCTATCTCTCCTCTGTGTCTCTCTCTGTCTCTACTCTCTCTCTGTGTCTCTCTCTGTCTCTACCTCTCTCTGTCTGTCTCTCTCTCTCTCTCTCTCTCTCTCTCTCTGTGTCTCTCTATGTCTCTACCCTCTCTGTGTGTCTCTCTGTCTCTACCTCCTCTCTGTGTGTCTCTCTGTGTCTCTCTCTCTCTCTCTACCTCTCTCTGTGTGTCTCTCTGTCTCTACCTCTGTGTGTCTCTCTGTCTCTGTCTCTACCTCTCTCTCCTCTCTGTGTCTCTGTCTCTAACCCCCTCTCTCTCTCTCTCTCTCCTCTCTGTGTCTCTAACCCCCCTCTCTACCTCCTCCTCCTCTGTGTGTCTCTAACTACCCTCTCTCTGTGTCCTCTCTCCTCTCTCTGTCTCTCTCTGTATCTCTCCTCTCTCTCTCTGTCTCTCTCTGTGTGTCTCTCTCTCTCCTCTCTCTGTGTGTCTCTCTGTCTCCCCCTCTCTGTGTGTCTCTCCTCTGTCTCTCTCTCTGTGTGTCTCTCTGTCTCCTCTCTCTCCTCTGTGTGTCTCTCTGTCTCTACCTCTCTCTGTGTGTCTCTCTGTCTCTACCTCTCTCCTCTCTCTCTGTGTGTCTCTCTCTGTCTCTACCTCTCTCTCTCTGTGTCTCTAACCCTCTACTCTCTACCTCTCCTCTCTGTGTGTCTCTAACCCCCCTCTCTACCTCCTCTCCTCTGTGTGTCTCTCTACCTCTCTCTCTCTCTCTCTCTCCTCTCTGTGTGTCTCTAACCTCTACCTCTCTACCTCCTCTCTCTCTCTGTCTCTAACCCTCTCTCTACCTCCTCCTCCTCCTCTGTGTGTCTCTAACCCCCCTCTCTACCTCTCTCTCTCTCTGTGTCTCTCTCTCCCCCTCTCTACCTCTATCTCTCTCTGTGTGTCTCTCTGTCTCTCTCCTCTCTCTCTGTGTCTCTCTTGTGTCTCTACCTCTCTCTACCTCTGTGTCTCTCTCTCTGTCTCTACCTCTCTCTGTGTCTCTCTCTAACTACCCTCTCTCTGTGTCTCTGTCTCTCCTCTCTCTGTGTGTCTCTAACCCTCTCTCTCTACCTCCTCTCTGTCTGTCTCTAACCCCTCTCTCTCTCTCTCTCTCTCTGTGTGTCTCTACCTGTCTCTAACCCCCCTCTCTCTCTCCACCTCTCTGTGTGTCTCTAATCCCCCTCTCTCTACCTCCTCCTCTGTGTGTCTCTCTACCTCTCCTCTCTCTGTGTGTCTCTCTCTCTCTGTGTGTGTCTCTAACCCCCCTCTCTACCTCCTCTCTGTGTGTCTCTCTGTCTCTGTCTCTACCTCTCTCTGTGTGTCTCTCTGTCTCTACCTCTCTCTGTGTGTCTCTCTGTCTCTGTCTCTACTCCTCTCTCTCTCTACCTCTCTCTGTGTGTCTCTCTGTCTGTCCTCCCTCTCTCTCCTGTCTGTCTCTGTCTCTACCACTCTCTCTGTCTCTACCTCTCTCTCTCTGTGTGTCTCTAACCTCTCTCTCCCTCCTCTCTCCTCCTCTCTCTGTCTCTGTCTCTAAACTCTCTCTCTCTACCTCTCTCCTCCTCTGTCTGTCTCTGTCTCTACCCCCTCTCTGTGTGTCTCTCTGTCTCCTCCTCTCTCTGTGTGTCTCTCCCCCCTCTCTACCTCTCTCTCCTCCTCTGTGTGTGTCTCTAACCCCCCTCTCTCTACTCTCTGTCTCTACCTCTCTCTGTGTCTCTCTCTCTCTACCTCTCTCTCTGTCCTCTCTCTGTCTCTACCCCCCTCTCTCTACCTCTCTCTGTCTCTCCTCTCTCTGTCTCTCTGTGTGTCTCCTGTCTCTACCTCTCTCTCTGTGTGTCTCTAACCCCCCTCTCTACCTCCCTCCTCTGTGTGTCTCTAACCCCTCCTCTCTCTCCTCCTCCTCTCTGTCTCTACCCCTCTCTGTGTGTCTCTCTGTCTCTACCTCTCTCTCTGTGTCTCTCTCTCTCTCTCTCTGTCTCTCTGTCTCTCTGTGTGTCTCTCTCTACCTCTCCTCTGTGTGTGTCTCTCTGTCTCTCTCTCTCTCTGTGTCTCTCTCTCTACCTCTCTCTGTGTGTGTCTCTCTCCTCTACCTCTACTCTCTCTCCTCCCTCTCTACTCTCTACCTCTCTCTGTGTGTCTCTCTGTCTCTGTCTCTACCTCCTCTCTGTGTCTCTCTAACCTCTCTACCTCTCTCTGTCTCTCTGTCTCTACCTGTGTCTCTCTCTCTCCCTCTCTACCTCCTCCTCTGTGTGTCTCTAACTCCCCTCTCTACCTCCTCCCTCTGTGTGTCTCTCCCCCTCTCTACCTCCTCCTCTGTGTGTCTCTAACCCCCCTCTCTACCCCTCCTCTCTGTGTGTCTCTAATCCCCCTCTCTACCTCCTCCTCTGTGTGTGTCTCTCTCTCTCTCTACCTCTCTCTCTGTGTCCTCTCTGTCTGTCTCTAACCCCTCTCTACCTCCTCCTCTGTGTGTCTCTACCTCTCCTCTCTGTCTCTCTGTCTCTACCTCTCTGTGTGTCTCTCTCCCCCTCTCTACCTCTACTCTCCTCCTCTGTCTGTCTCTAACTCCCTCTCTCTCTCTCTCCTCTCCTCTGTGTGTCTCTCTCCCCTCTCTACCTCTCTCTGTGTGTCTCTCTGTCTCTACCTCTCTCCTCCTCCTCTCTGTGTGTCTCTCTCTCTGTCTCTCTCCTCTGTCTCTCCTCTCTCTACTGTGTCTCTCTGTCTCTACCTCTCTCTCTGTCTCCTCTCTCTGTGTGTCTCTAACTCTATGTCTCTCTACCTCCTCTCTCTCTCTGTGTGTCTCTCTCTGTCTCTACCTCCTCTGTCTCTCTGTGTCTCTAACCCCCCTCTCTACCTCTCCTCTCTGTCTCTCTAACCCCTGTCTCTACCTCTCCTCTCTGTGTCTCTCTGTGTGTCTCTAACTCCTCTCTGTCTCTCTCTCTCTCCTCTCTGTGTGTCTCTCTCCCCCTCTCTACCTCTCTCTCTGTGTGTCTCTCTGTCTCTAACCTCTCTCTGTACCTCCTCTCTGTCTCTGTCTCTACCCCTCTCTGTGTGTCTCTGTCTCTACCTCTCTCTGTGTGTCTCTCTCTCTCCTACCTCTCTCTACCTCCTCTCCTCTCTGTGTCTCTCTCTACCCCTCTCTCTGTGTCTCTCTCTCTCTCCCTCCTCTCTGTGTCTCTAACCCCTCTGTCTCTACCTCCTCTCTCTGTGTGTCTCTAACTCTACCCCTCCTCTCTACCTCTCCTCTCTCCTCTCTGTGTGTCTCTCTCTCTACCTCTCTCTGTGTCTCTCTGTCTCTACCTGTCTCTCTGTCTCTCTCTCTCCTCTCTACCTCCTCTCTGTCTCTCTGTCTCTAACCTGTGTCTCTACCTCTCTACTCTCTCTGTGTCTCTCTCTGTCTCTCTCTACCTCTCCTCTGTGTGTCTCTAAACCTGTAATCTACCTCTCTACCTCCTCCTCTGTGTGTCTCTCCCCCCTCTCTACCTCTCTCTCTGTGTGTCTCTAACTGTCTCTACCTCCTCCTCTGTGTGTCTCTAACCCCCCTCTCTACTCCTCCTCCTCTGTGTGTCTCTAACCCCCCCCTCTCTCCTCCTCTCTACCTCCTCCTCTGTGTATATTAACCACTACAGACGGGTAGAGCTATACACCAGGTATGTAGCTATATTAACCACTACAGACGGGTAGAGACACCAGGTATGTAGCTATATTAACCACTACAGACGGGTAGAGACACCAGGTATGTAGCTATATTAACCACTACAGACAGGTAGAGACACCAGGTATGTAGCTATATTAACCACTACAGACGGGTAGAGACACCAGGTATGTAGCTATATTAACCACTACAGACGGGTAGAGACACCAGGTATGTAGCTATATTAACCACTACAGACGGGTAGAGACACCAGGTATGTAGCTATGTTAACCACTACAGACGGGTAGAGACACCAGGTGAATTGCAGTACAGTGTACGGTGTTTGCCAGAATATTTGGTTCAGTGGACTTTTTTTTGTTGCCCAAGACCAGAGTCTAATTGCACCCTTTTCACTGTAGTGCACTACTTTTGACCAGGGCCCGCGTAGGGAGTAGGGTACTATTTCAGACGCATCCCAGTCGTGTATTTGTTTTGTTCCTGTGTTTTAATTCTCTTTGATAAAGGTGATGTGGGATGAAATCTGATCTCAGCACAGTGTTCTGCCCATAGACAGACTGGATTTACAGTCATTTGATATGAGAAGAACTGTAATTATTGATCAAGCTGTGTCTCTCTCTCTCTCTCTCTCTCTCTCCTTAAGCCTTCATTCTTGTGTAGTTTTTCAGTAATGTGTCTGTTTGATGTTAATTCTGGCCTATGCTATGTCTCACCTTATCGCAGTGCATTTTCTTCTACGTAAAGCAAATATCTGTAAAAATCAGACAAAGAAATATCTAATCTCCATCTGTCTCTATCTCTCACTTTTTTCCCTCCTCCTCTCTCTCTCTCTCTGTCTGTCTCTCTCTCTGTCTGTCTCTGTATCTCTCTCTGTTTCTCTCTTTCTGTCTGTCTGTCTGTCTGTCTGTCTGTCTGTCTGTCTGTCTGTCTGTCTGTCTGTCTGTCTGTCTGTCTGTCTGTCTGTCTGTCTGTCTGTCTCTCTGCTCGCTCTCTCTCTGTCTGCCTGCCTGCCTGCCTGCCTGCCTGCCTGTCTCTGTCTGTCTGTCTGTCTGTCTGTCTGTCTGTCTCTGTCTGTCTGTCTGTCTGTCTGTCCCCCGCCACAGTGAGTTTAACCCCCCCACAGTCTGCTGGCTAAGTTCCGGAACGCCTCTCTCCACAACGAGCCACTGTCTGTCTGTCTGTCCTCATCTGTCTCTCTCTCTCTCGCTCTTACTCTCCCCCTCTCTCTCTATCACTCTATCCCTCTGTCTCTCGTTATCTCTCCCTCTGCTCCTCCCTCTCCTCCTCCTCCCTCCTCCTCCCTCCCCCTCCTCTCCCTCTCTCAGTGCTCCCCCCGGTGTTGGTCCCCCGCCACAGTGAGTTTAACCCCCAGCACAGTCTGCTGGCTAAGTTCCGGAACGCCTCTCTCCACAACGAGCCACTGATGCCACAGAACGCCACCTACCCAGACTCCTTCCCTCATCTCCCATGCACCTCCTTCTCCTCCCCCCCCTCCTCCTCCTCCTCCCTCAATCAGTCCCCCACCCCTACCAGCTACCCTAACTCCCCCAGTAGTGCAGCAGAGCCAGCCAGCCCGTACCACATCACAGGTACTATCACTATTGCTACTACATACAAACATACACACTATACTTACTACTACATAACTACTACTACATTACTACTACCATTCTGTAACCAGGCCCTGCCACATTACAGGTAGGAACACGATTACTATATTACATTACTACTGTTATCTATAACTCCTCCTACTGCTGTTAGCTATAACTCCTCCTCCTACTGCTGTTAGCTATAACTCCTCCTACTGCTGTTAGCTATAACTCCTCCTACTACTGCTGCTAGCTATAACTCCTCCTACTGCTGTTAACTCCTGCTACTAGCTATAACTCCTCCTACTGCTGTTAGCTATAACTCCTCCTACTGCTGCTAGCTATAACTCCTCCTACTGCTGCTAGCTATAACTCCTCCTACTGCTGCTGTTAGCTATAACTCCTCCTACTGCTGTTAGCTATAACTCCTCCTCCTACTGCTGTTAGCTATAACTCCTCCTACTGCTGTTAGCTATAACTCCTCCTCCTACTGCTGTTAGCTATAACTCCTCCTACTGCTGTTAGCTATAACTCCTCCTCCTACTGCTGCTGTTAGCTATAACTCCTCCTACTGCTGTTAGCTATAACTCCTCCTACTGCTGCTGCTATAACTCCTCCTACTGCTGCTAGCTATAACTCCTCCTACTGCTGTTAGCTATAACTCCTCCTACTGCTGCTATAACTCCTCCTACTGCTGCTAGCTATAACTCCTCCTACTGCTGCTGTAGCTAGCTAGCTATAACTCCTCCTACTGCTGCTACTGCTGTTAGCTATAACTCCTCCTCCTACTACTGCTGTGTAGCTATAACTCCTCCTACTGCTGCTAGCTATAACTCCTCCTACTACTGCTGCTATTAGCTATAACTCCTCCTACTGCTGCTAGCTATAACTCCTCCTACTGCTGCTGCTGTTAGCTATAACTCCTCCTACTGCTGCTGTTAGCTATAACTCCTCCTACTACTATAACTCCTCCTACTGCTGTTAGCTATAACTCCTCCTCCTACTGCTGTTAGCTATAACTCCTCCTACTGCTGTTAGCTATAACTCCTCCTACTGCTGCTGCTAGCTCCTAACTCCTCCTACTACTGCTATAACTCCTCCTACTGCTGTTAGCTATAACTCCTCCTCCTACTGCTGTTAGCTATAACTCCTCCTACTGCTGTTAGCTATAACTCCTCCTACTGCTGCTAGCTATAACTCCTCCTACTGCTGTTAGCTATAACTCCTCCTACTGCTGTTAGCTATAACTCCTCCTCCTACTGCTGCTAGCTATAACTCCTCCTACTGCTGCTGTTAGCTATAACTCCTCCTACTGCTGCTGCTATAACTCCTCCTACTGCTGTTAGCTATAACTCCTCCTACTGCTGCTGTTAGCTATAACTCCTCCTCCTACTGCTGTTAGCTATAACTCCTCCTACTGCTGTTAGCTATAACTCCTCCTCCTACTGCTATAAACTCCTCCTACCTGCCTAGCTGCTGTTAGCTATAACTCCTCCTACTACTGCTGTTAGCTATAACTCCTCCTCCTACTGCTGTTAGCTATAACTCCTCCTACTGCTGCTGCTAGCTATAACTCCTCCTCCTACTGCTGCTAGCTATAACTCCTCCTACTGCTGTTAGCTATAACTCCTCCTACTGCTGTTAGCTATAACTCCTCCTACTGCTGTTAGCTATAACTCCTCCTACTACTGCTGCTTAGCTATAACTGCCTACTATAACTACTGCTAGCTATAACTCCTCCTAACTGCTGTTAGCTATAACTCCTCCTACTGCTGCTGTTAGCTATAACTCCTCCTACTACTGCTGTTAGCTATAACTCCTCCTACTACTGCTGTTAGCTATAACTCCTCCTACTACTGCTGTTAGCTATAACTCCTCCTACTGCTGTTAGCTATAACTCCTCCTACTGCTGCTAGCTATAACTCCTCCTACTGCTGCTAGCTATAACTCCTCCTACTGCTGTTAGCTATAACTCCTCCTACTGCTGTTAGCTATAACTCCTCCTACTGCTGTTAGCTATAACTCCTCCTACTACTGCTGTTAGCTATAACTCCTCCTACTGCTGCTAGCTATAACTCCTCCTACTGCTGCTGCTAGCTATAACTCCTCCTACTGCTGTTAGCTATAACTCCTCCTCCTACTGCTATGCTAGCTATAACTCCTAACTCCTACTGCTAGCTATAACTCCTCCTCCTACTGCTGCTAGCTATAACTCCTCCTACTGCTGCTGTTAGCTATAACTCCTCCTACCTACTGCTGTTAGCTATAACTCCTCCCTCCTACTGCTGTTAGCTAGCTATAAACTCTCCTCCTACTGCTGTTAGCTATAACTCCTCCCTCCTACTGCTGTTAGCTATAACTCCTCCTACTGCTGCTAGCTATAACTCCTCCTACTACTGCTGTTAGCTATAACTCCTCCTACCTGCTGTTACTGCTGTTAGCTATAACTCCTCCTACTGCTGCTGTTAGCTATAACTCCTCCTCCTACTGCTGTTAGCTATAACTCCTCCTACTGCTGCTGTTAGCTATAACTCCTCCTACTGCTGTTAGCTATAACTCCTCCTACTGCTGTTAGCTATAACTCCTCCTACTGCTGCTGTTAGCTATAACTCCTCCTACTGCTGTTAGCTATAACTCCTCCTACTGCTGCTGTTAGCTATAACTCCTCCTACTGCTGCTGTTAGCTATAACTCCTCCTACTACTGCTGTTAGCTATAACTCCTCCTACTCCTGCTGTTAGCTATAACTCCTCCTACTGCTGCTGTTAGCTATAACTCCTCCTACTACTGCTTAGCTATAACTCCTCCCTACTACTGCTGTTAGCTATAACTCCTCCTACTACTGCTGTTAGCTATAACTCCTCCTACTGCTGTTAGCTATAACTCCTCCTACTGCTGCTAGCTATAACTCCTCCTACTGCTGCTATAACTATAACTCCTCCTACTGCTGCTAGCTAGCTATAAACTCCTCCTACTGCTGTTTAGCTATAACTCCTCCTACTGCTGTTAGCTATAACTCCTCCTACTACT
>CM072227.1:56392422-56502422 GCA_036851935.1 Coregonus suidteri | reverse complement strand
ACACACACACACACACACACACACACACACACACACACACACACACACACACACACAGGTAATCAGTGTAGAGTCATTCATGTCTACACTTGTCCTCTTTTCTGCCAAGACACAGTAGCAGGTAACAATGATGTCAAGAATGTTAACCCTACTCTCTCTCTGTCCCCCTTCCTCTCTCCCCTCTATTTCTCCCACCCTAAGCTCTTCTCACTACCCCTCTCTCTCCCTCTTTCCCCATCTCCTCCATGTGTCCATCTCTAGCCTACGTGAGTGGTGAATGTCTGAACGACAGCAGTATCTTTATCCAGTCCTAACTCTCTCCTCTCTCGCTCTCTCTCTCTCTCCCAGGTGTCCATCTCCAATATGTAGGAGTGTGTACTCAGTGTGTCTGAGCGATACTAGTATCTTTGTCCAGAGTCCTAACTCTCTCTCTCTCTCTCTCTCTCTCTCTCTCTCTCTCTCTCTCTCTCTCTCTCTCTCTCTCTCTCTCTCTCTTCTCTCTCTCTCTCCCTCTCCCTCTCCCTCTCCTCTCCCTCTCTCTCCCCTCTCTCCTCTTCTCTCCCTCTCTCTCCTCTCTCCCCTCTCCCCCTCCCCCCCCTCTCCCCCCCCTCCCCCTCTCCCTCTCTCTCCTCTCTCTCCTCTCTCTCCCTCCCCCCCCCCCTCTCCCTCCCCCTCTCTCTCCTCTCTCTCCCTCCCCCTCTCCCTCTCCCTCTCCCTCTCCCTCTCCCTCTCCTCTCCCTCTCCCTCTCCCTCTCCCTCTCCCTCTCCCTCTCTCTCTCTCTCTCCCTCTCCCTCCTCTCTCTCCCTCTCCCTCTCCCTCTCTCCTCCTCTCTCCTCTCTCCCCTCTCCCTCTCCTCTCCCTCTCCCTCTCCCTCTCCCTCTCCCTCTCCCTCCCTCTCCCTCTCCCTCTCCCTCTCTCTCCAGGTGTTCATCTCTACTACGTGGGTGGTGAAGTCTACGCTGAGTGCCTGAGTGACAGCAGTATCTTCGTCCAGAGTCGTAACTGTAACTATCAGCATGGTTTCCATGCCACCACTGTGTGTAAGATCCCCAGTGGCTGCAGTCTGAAGATCTTCAACAACCAGCTGTTTGCCCAGCTCCTCTCTCAGTCTGTCAACCACGGCTTTGAGGTGGTCTACGAACTCACCAAGATGTGCACTATACGCATGAGCTTTGTCAAGGTAACTATGGTGTTAAGGGTCAGGGGTGAAGGGTCAGGGGGTTAGAGGGTGGGATTGAGGGTTCGAGGTGGTCTACGAACTCACCAAGATGTGCACCATCCCAACAAGCTTTGTCAAGGTAATGCCAATCGTGTTTATTAATGGCAGTCTGTCACGTGACCTCAACACGGGCAGTCAATACAGCTCTGAAATGATTAATCACATTTCAACAGATGTTTGTGAAAGAAAATAGTTACTGAGATGTTTGGAGAAACAACGTTGTTTAGGAGCTTCAGAGAACAACTACATACTAGTGTACAGCAGACATCCTCACAGCCCAGGATGCATTCAACTGCTTTTTATATTTGCTAAACATTTATGGTTTATGATTTGACTTGAGTTTCGCAGTAAGGTGGTGTTTGTAAGAAGAACTTAAGACATTAGGTAGAATGCGTTGCTAAATTAATTTCCACTGTTTCCACGGTAACTCAACACCATGTTATTCTGACCTTTGGCTCCAGCCTGGAGTGATGTGACAGGGTTCCAAAACATACTACACACACGACACACGTATTGGTCACGGCCGAATCTAGTTACAGACACACAAACACACACACCCAAGGTTCAATTCTCTAGGCACCCAACAGAACACAAGGATCAATTCACTAGGCACCAAACTGAACACAATGTTCAATTCACTAGGCACCCAACAGAACACAAGGTTCAATTCTATAGGCACCCAACTGAACACAAGGTTAAATTCACTAGGCACCAAACTGAACACAAGGTTCAATTCACTAGGCACCCAACAGAACACAAGGTTCCATTCACTAGGCACCCAACAGAACACAAGGTTCAATTCTCTAGGCACCCAACAGAACACAAGGTTCAATTCTCTAGGCACCAAACTGAACACAAGGTTCAATTCTCTAGGCACCAAACTGAACACAAGGTTCAATTCACTAGGCACCCAACAGAACACAAGGTTCAATTCTCTAGGCACCAAACTGAACACAAGGTTCAATTCTCTAGGCACCAAACTGAACACAAGGTTCAATTCACTAGGCACCAAACAGAAGAAAACAGACTGAAACATGGAGCTGAATTTATCCTACCAGAAACACCCATTTTCCTTTTCTGTTGCTAAACCCTTTTGCACTGTTTTGTTACAGTGTGCACTAATGCATATGACCCAACTGATAATCCTGTTTACTTCCTCTGTGCAGGGCTGGGGTGCAGAGTACCACCGTCAGGACATCACCAGCACCCCCTGCTGGATAGAGGTGCACCTGCACGGCCCTCTGCAGTGGCTGGACAAGGTCCTGACACAGATGGGCTCTCCCCATAACCCCATCTCCTCCGTGTCCTAACACACACACACACACACACACACACACACACACACACACACACACACACACACACACACACACACACACACACACACACACATGTCTCTCTGGATTATTTATTTTTTATCTCAACGAGACTAACCTGGATAATTAAACGTTAAATAATAATATTGCCTGTCCTGACACACACTGCGTACACAGACGCACACAAAACCCCATCACGTCCGTGTCTTAACACACGCATCTCCATGGGTCTGTGCTTATCTCCATGGGTCTGTGCTTATCATCTCCATGGGTCTGTGCTTATCATCTCCATGGGTCTGTGCTTATCATCTCCATGGGTCTGTGCTTATCATCTCCATGGGTCTGTGCTTATCATCTCCATGGGTCTGTGCTTATCATCTCCATGGGTCTGTGCTTATACATTTACATTTTACATTTTACTCATTTAGCAGACGCTCTTATCCAGAGCGACTTACAGAAGCAATTAGGGTTAAGTGCCTTGCTCAAACGCACATCGATCACAGGGTCAGTGCACTCCAGTCGGCTCGTGGATTAGAACCATCTCTTTCGGTTACTGGCACAACGCTCTTAATCACGGGGGTCTGTGCCCGAGATCATCTCCATGGGTCTGTGCTTATCATCTCCATGGTCTGTGCTTATCATGCTTATCATCTCCATGGGTCTGTGCTTATCATCTCCATGGGTCTGTGCTTATCATCTCCATGGGTCTGTGCTTATCATCTCCATCTGTGCTTATCATCTCCATGGGTCTGTGCTTATCATCTCATGGGTCTGTGGGTCTGTGCTTATCATCTCCATGGGTCTGTGCTTATCATCTCTGTGGGTCTGTGCTTATCATCTCCATGGGTCTGTGCTTATGCTTATCATCATCTACATGGGTCTGTGCTTATCATCTCCATGGGTCTGTGCTTATCATCTCCATGGGTCTGTGCTTATCATCTCCACGGTTATCATTTCTTGTGCTTATCATCTCCATGGGTCTGTGCTTATCTGGCACATCACAGATCTTTACCATGGGTCTGTGCTTATCATCTCCATGGGTCTGTGCTTATCATCTCCATGGGTCTGTGCTTATCATCTCCATGGGTCTGTGCTTATCATCTCCATGGGTCTGTGCTTATCATCTCCATGGGTCTGTGCTTATCATCTCCATGGGTCTGTGCTTATCATCTCCACGGTCTGTGCTTATCATCTCCATGGGTCTGTGCTTATCATCTCCATGGGTCTGTGCTTATCATCTCTGTGGGTCTGTGCTTATCATCTCCATGGGTCTGTGCTTATCATCTCTGTGGGTCTGTGCTTATCATCTCCATGGGTCTGTGCTTATCATCTCCATGGGTCTGTGCTTATCATCTCCATCTGTGCTTATCATCTCCATGTGGTCTGTGCTTATCATCTCCATGGGTCTGTGCTTATGGGTCTGTGCTTATCATCTCCATGGGTCTGTGCTTATCATCTCCACGGGTCTGTGCTTATCATCTCCATGGGTCTGTGCTTATCATCTCCATGGGTCTGTGCTTATCATCTCCATGGGTCTGTGCTTATCATCTCCATGGGTCTGTGCTTATCATCTCCATGGGTCTGTGCTTATCATCTCCATGGGTCTGTGCTTATCATCTCCATGGGTCTGTGCTTATCATCTCCATGGGTCTGTGCTTATCATCTCCATGGGTCTGTGCTTATCATCTCTGTGGGTCTGTGCTTATCATCTCCATGGGTCTGTGCTTATCATCTCCATGGGTCTGTGCTTATCTCCATTGATGCTATTGAAAAACCTCCTTTCCTTCCTTACAGGAAGCAACCATCATTTCTTACGCTACATTATGTGTTTCAGTTCATGGCAGGTAATCATACATAGGTTACATTACATTTACATTTTAGTCATTTAGTAGACGCTCTTATCCAGAGCGACTGTACAGTTATCAGTCATCCATTATTTTGTTTTTCATCATGCCCCCCCCCCCCCGTGGGAATCGAACCACAACCCTGGCGTTGCAAAACGCCATGCTCTACCAAACTGAGCTACTCCCTGCCGGGCATTCATCCCCACCCTGGTCTGTGCTGGGCCAATTGATGCTATTGCCCCATGGGTCTCCCGGCCCATTACTGAAGCTTTCTGTCATTTCTTCACGCAGCCTTATGTGACTAATGTCATTCTATGGCAGGTAAAGGTCCTTCAGACAGCCTAGTTACACTGACTAGTGTCATTACTATGGTTTTAAAGGTCCTTCAGACAGCCTAGTTACACTGACTACTGTCATTACCATGGTTTCAATGGTCCTTCCCCCAGCCCCCCCCCACTGGGAATCAAACCCATGGTTTCAATGGCGTTCAGAACCTAGTTACACTGACTAATGTCATTACTATGCTTTACATCCCTGCAGGGCATTCCTAGTTACACTACCCTGGACATTACTATGGTTTTGCAAGGTCCTTCAGACAGCCTAGTTACACAGACTAATGTCATTACCATGGTTTTAATGGTCCTTCAGACAGCCTAGTTACACTGACTAATGTCATTACCATGGTTTTAATGGTCCTTCAGACAGCCTTTCTTTTGCTGTAAGCTACAATACTGCATTCGACCATACAGAGCTCTGTTTAAATAACCCTTTAACTGCACTCAAAGACAAGAAGTCCCAGAAGTAGTGCATTACATAGGAAATAGGGAGCCATTAAGTCTGGCTGCACAACCGATTGGCAAACGTACTGCAAATTGAGGAATCATGTGACTAAACTGAATACAACTAAGAAGAAACAACACTATGAAACAAAGATAAATGACATAAAGAATGATAGTAAAACGCTTTGGAGAACCTTAAATGAAATTTTGGGAAACAAGGCAAACTCAGCTCCATCATTCATTGAATCAGATGGCTCCTTCATCACAAACCAACTGATATTGCCAACTACTTTAATACTTTTTTCATTGGCAAGATTAGTAAACTTAGGCATGACATGCCAGCAACAATTGCTGGCACTACACATCCAAGTATATCTGACCAAATTATTAAAGACAAACATTGTCATTTTGAATTCCGTAAAGTGAGTGTGGAAGAGGTGAACAAATTATTGTTGTCTATTAACAATGACAAGCCACCGGGGTCTGACAACTTGGATGGAAAATTACTGAGGATAATAGTGGACGATATTGCCACTCCTATTTGCCATATTTTCTATTTAAGCCACCTAGAAAGTGTGTGTCCTCAGGCTTGGAGGGAAGCGAAAGTCATTCCGCTATCTAAGAATAGTAAAGCCCCCTTTACTGGCTCAAATAGCCAACCAATTAGCCTGTTTCACAACGGCTGATGTAGATGTGGTGAAGGAGTCAAACGCAGACACAGAAGCTCAGTCCAATACGTTACTGAACACGACCAAAAATATACAAAACACTGGCCTCAAAACAAACAAGAGGCGGACGATGCGCAACAATGCGCAAAAGGCTAGTATTCCAAGGCGCACGAAAACAGTACAGTGTGACGACAGCGAAAACAACAAACAAACAACGAGCCGACCTGATGACAGGCGAACAATAACACACAACACAAAACTAACCAAACGGGAAACTTATAGAGGACATAATCAACTAAACAGGACACAGGTGTACACAATCAGACAAAACCAACAGACAGCGAAAACATCAAACGGTGATAGCTAGTACTCCGGGGACGACGACCGCCGAAGCCTGCCCGAACAAGGAGGAGGAGCAGCCTCGGCCGAAACCATGACAGCCTGTTACCAACCCTTAGTAAACTATTGGAAAAAATTGTGTTTGACCAGATACAATGCTATTTTACAGTAAACAAATTGACAACAAACTTTCAGCATGCTTATAGAGAAGGACATTCAACAAGCACAGCACTTACACAAATGACTGATGATTGGCTGAGAGAAATTGATGATAAAAAGATTGTGGGGGCTGTTTTGTTAGACTTCAGTGCGGCTTTTGACATTATCAATCATAGTCTGCTGCTGGAAAAATTTATGTGTTATGGCTTTACACCCCCTGCTATAATGTGGATAAAGAGTTACTTGTCTAACAGAACACAGGGGTGTTCTTTAATTGGAAGCCTCTCCAACATAATCCAGGTAGAATCAGGAATTCCCCAGGGCAGCTGTCTAGGCCCCTTGCTTTTTGCCATCTTTACTAACAACATGCCACTGGCTTTGAGTAAAGCCAGTGTGTCTATGTGTGCAGATGACTCAACATTATACACGTCAGCTACTACAGTAACTGAAATAACTGCAACACTTAACAAAGAGTTGCAGTTAGTTTCGGAATGGGTGGCAAGGAATAAGTTAGTCCTGAATATTTCCAAAACTAAAAGCATTGTATTTGGGTCAAATCATTCACTTAACCCTAAACCTCAACTACATTGCGTAATGAATAATGTGGAAATTGAGCAAGTTGAGGTGACTAAACTGCTTGGAGTAACCCTGGATTGTAGACTGTCATGGTCAAAACATATTGAAACAACAGTAGCTAATATGAGGAGAAGTATGTCCATAATTAAGCGCTGCTCTACCTTCTTAACAACACTATCAACAAGGCAGGTCCTACAGGCCCTAGTTTTGTCGCACCTGGACTACTGTTCAGTCGTGTGGTCAGGTGCCACAAAGAGGGACTTAGGAAAATTGCAGTTGGCTCAGAACAGGGCAGCACAGCTGGCCCTTAAAAGTACACGGAGAGCTAACATTGATGACAAGCGTGTCAGTCTCTCCTGGCTCAGAGTGGAAGAGAGATTGACTTCATCACTGCTTGTTTTTGTAAGAGGTGTTGACATGTTGAATGTACCGAGTTGTCTGTTTAAACTACTATCACACAGCTCGGACACCCATGCATACCCCACAAGACATGCCACCAGAGGTCTCTTCACAGTCCCCAAGTCCAGAACAGACTATGGGAGGTGCACAGTACTACATAGAGCCATGACTACATGGAACTCTATTCCACATCAGGTAACTGATGCAAACAGTAGAATCAGATTTAAAAAACAGGTAAAAATACACCTTATGGAACAACGGGGACCGTGAAGAGACACACACAAGGGTATAGACAGATGCATACGCACACATTGTGATATTGTTGTATGGTGGTATTAAACATTTTGTATTGTAGATAGGTAGTGGTGTAATAATGGTATATGATGTACTGTTTTATATGTAATGTAAGTGCTTTAATATGTTTGGACCCCAGGAAGAGTAGCTGCTGCCTTGGCAGCAGCTAATGGGGATCCCTAATAAATACAAATACAAATTTGAGACACATCAAGGAAACATGGGATATACATTTACAGTAAGTACTAATAGAGATTTATATGTCCATGTATACTGTGGTGTTTTATATGGAAACATGTTTACTATTGTGTAATGGTTTCTTTACTTCAAGTTTACTAATGTGTAATGGTTTCTTTACTTTTTACTAATGTGTAATGACATTCGTTTAGCTTATTTCATTAAAGCTTTTTTTCTTCCCATTTGAAGTACTATTAAGTATTTTTTAGTTTTATGTGTAATTTATTTATACACTGATGAACTATTCTCATTATACTACTGATCTCTGTGAATAAGGCCAGGAGTCAAGTCGATTGTTTATTTAAAGGTTATTTTATATGCAGTGTTTACCAAGAATGGGATCTCTGCGAATTACCTTTAAAAGGCACAATCGTAATGTGCAATTGGATTGAATCCTGGCCTAGATTCTAGTTGTTGTACTAGTGGTTCTTACAAGCATAGTGAACACTAGAAAACACTCTCGATACATGGTCAGACACCTCGTTTAATGGATTTCATTAGGCACAGCCTGAGGACCATCATGTTCATCATTATTCTCATTCGATGTTCACAGGGGAAATAGAAGATATATCATGGTAACAAGGCAACCCTGGTCCCTGGAGTACCACAGGCACTTCATGTTTATGATTTACCGACCAGGAAGAACAGGTGTGTGTTGATTTTAGGCAATCACTGAACTGATCAATTATCTCAGTTGGTCAGGTGTGGTACCTAGTTGGAACAAAATCCTGCGGTACCAAGAACAGGGTTTCCTATAGATGACTAGTAGGTCGAAGTTGCCCCAATAACCACTGATTCCAAGGTTAGATATCTTTCTATCTCCCTAAAGCCTAATTTATACCAAATAACGCTAAATTATATTTACTTGCTTAGCACAAATATGTGCAGCCCCGCAATTTGTCTCAAGGCAGGATGCCCATTTTGTGTAGCCAGTTGATAAGATGTATTCTTGCATAGGGTTTACATCAGGGTTGGGGTCAATTCAGAAAGTAAACCTAATTTCAATTCCAATTCCAAACTCTCCTCATCGAAAAGCATTGAAGAGAATTGGAATTTCACCCCAACCCCCTGATATAACATGGCTTAATGATAAATATGAGTATTATGGCACAGTAATCTGATCCTAGATCTGTGGTTTGGGGTACAACTTCTACCCCAAGATGCAGAATACACACATCACAACTGGTTATAACATTAACGTCAGGTGGAGTCCTACGCGACGCTCGTCTCTCAGGCGGAATCGTCACGCTATCCGACGTAACGCAATGACACAGTAGCTCTTGAGCATTAGTAACCAGTTCAGAAACCACATGCTATGGCGTGCATGAACGCACACACACACACACGCCATAAAGCATGATTGTCACATGTAAAAACAGACAAACTGATAGCAAACTGATAGTGAATTCAGACTTGATAAATTAGCCATTTAACAACCACACGAGTATTAGCTGCCTAGTTATCAGCAGAAGTTTATAAAATGATATCCTTCACTTTTAGTATCTGTTTGTTAAATAAGTCTGTTTTTAAAATAACATGAAATAAAATTGGGCAAGATGCCAAGACCAGTCCTCTTGTAATAACTTACTAAATAGCTAACAACATAAGTACATAGCTGACAATACAAAATAAAACAACATTGAAACAATGACTTCCCTTTTTAGCTGATAGAGTGAAACATGTTTATGTTGTTGGTACTAACAGCTTCAAGTGTGGTATAAATGATTAATTGATTGATTGATCATGGAAGCTCAGTTATTGATGATAAGAGTGAAGTTCCTGGGTAGTAAGGGCCGTAGAGATCCTATTAAATTACTAGAAGGGGCTATGTCATAATCCCTCGAAGTTCTAGAATAGAACGACATGGCAGCCATTTTGGTCAGGGAGAAATACAACCCAGTCTAATTGGAATGCACGGCAGTAGAGGCACAGCTGATCCATTTCCTGATTTTACTTATGTAGGAAAATAAAAGTAAGACGTGATATATCAGAAGTTGTGCAATTTAATTATTGTCAACGTAAACTATTTTCATATAATTTGAAATACAGTTTATACTGATTTTATACACATTTTCTGTATAAATAACCTCTAAAATATATGTAAACAGATCTTTAAATGTCACAAAAAAAAATGCTATTATATGATACAATATCAGTACTTGTTGCATGTACAACTTGTCTAAATCCTATCATCAACTGATTTTAGCCAGTGTATGGCTGTGGATTAACTGCATTGTTTGAATGGAATGTTGGCATTTTGGCAGTTAATTAAAAAACATTTATTGAACCATTCCTCTAAAACTAGCTGGCTAACAAACATACAGTGCAGATAATTTCTTCAAAGTCATTGTTTTATACAATATCTCATCACAGCACTGGCAAACCACGGTTGACCAACTCCCTGACCAAAACGGCCGACCTTTACCCCATCATAAGAAGGTTCATGTCGATTCTAGTATTCTAATTCCACGGTAACGACTCTGTCCTTCTCACAGAATTAGGAATTACATGCGATGTTAGTTAATAGGATCTCTATGGTCCTTCTCCTGTCAGAATCAGGGAATAGTTTCAGAATGAGTTGGCAGAACACCCAGAGGGGCTGGCCCCTCCCCTGTTGCCATTAGCAGCCCTGGAAGTGAGGCTGTGACTGGCTGAGGCTCTGGGTGGCCAGGAGACGCTGATGCTGCTGTAGAAACATGATCACCTCAGGACTCCTTAGCAGAGACTGAGGACAGAACACACACACACACACACACACACACACACCGCATGTACACACACACACACACACACACACGGATGCATACAGCACGTAGACACACACACACACAGAACATAGCGAGACAGACAGAGAGAGAGAAAACAGACGTTAGTTTTATGTGTAATGCATTGTCTGAATTCATAATTGAGACACATTTTGCAACAGCTAGAGATGTGTGTGAACTAGCATAACTACAGCTGTATTAACTATCTGTCTGGCTGTATTAACTATCTGTCTGGCTGTATTAACTATCTGTCTGGCTGTATTAACTATCTGTCTGGCTGTATTAACTATCTGTCTGGCTGTATTAACTATCTGTATGACTGTATTAACTATCTGTCTGGCTGTATTAACTATCTGTCTGGCTGTATTAACTATCTGTCTGGCTGTATTAACTATCTGTCTGGCTGTATTAACTATCTGTATGACTGTATTAACTATCTGTCTGGCTGTATTAACTATCTGTATGACTGTATTAACTATCTGTATGACTGTATTAACTATCTGTATGACTGTATTAACTATCTGTATGACTGTATTAACTATCTGTATGACTGTATTAACTATCTGTCTGGCTGTATTAACTATCTGTCTGGCTGTATTAACTATCTGTCTGGCTGTATTAACTATCTGTATGACTGTATTAACTATCTGTCTGGCTGTATTAACTATCTGTATGACTGTATTAACTATCTGTCTGGCTGTATTAACTATCTGTATGACTGTATTAACTATCTGTATGACTGTATTAACTATCTGTATGACTGTATTAACTATCTGTCTGGCTGTATTAACTATCTGTATGACTGTATTAACTATCTGTATGACTGTATTAACTATCTGTCTGGCTGTATTAACTATCTGTATGACTGTATTAACTATCTGTATGACTGTATTAACTATCTGTCTGTCAGTCTGTATTAACTGTGTCAGTCTGTATTAACTATCTGTCTGGCTGTATTAACTATCTGTGTCTGTCTGTATTAACTATCTGTCTGGCTGTATTAACTATCTGTGTCTGTCTGTCTGTCTGTCTGTATTAACTGTCTGTCAGTCTGTATTAACTATCTGTCTGGCTGTATTAACTATCTGTGTCTGTCTGTCTGCCTGTATTAACTGTCTATCAGTCTGTATTAACTATCTGTCTGGCTGTATTAACTATCTGCGTCTGTCTGTCTGCCTGTATTAACTGTCTGTCAGTCTGTATTAACTGTCTGTCTGTCTGTCTGTCTGTCTGTATTAACTGTCTGTCAGTCTGTATTAACTATCTGTATGACTGTATTAACTATCTGTGTCTGTCTGTCTGCCTGTATTAACTGTCTGTCAGTCTGTATTAACTGTCAGTCAGTCAGTCAGTCAGTCAGTCAGTCAGTCAGTCAGTCAGTCAGTCTTTATTAACTGTCTGTCTGTCTGTATTAACTATCTGTGTCTGTCTGTCTGTCTGTATTAACTATCTGTGTCTGTCTGTCAGTCAGTCAGTCAGTCAGTCAGTCAGTCTGTATTAACTGTGTCAGTCTGTATTAACTATCTGTCTGGCTGTATTAACTATCTGTGTCTGTCTGTATTAACTATCTGTCTGGCTGTATTAACTATCTGTGTCTGTCTGTCTGTCTGTCTGTATTAACTGTCTGTCAGTCTGTATTAACTATCTGTCTGGCTGTATTAACTATCTGTGTCTGTCTGTCTGCCTGTATTAACTGTCTGTCAGTCTGTATTAACTATCTGTCTGGCTGTATTAACTATCTGTGTCTGTCTGTCTGCCTGTATTAACTGTCTGTCAGTCTGTATTAACTGTCTGTCTGTCTGTCTGTCTGTCTGTCTGTCTGTCTGTATTAACTGTCTGTCAGTCTGTATTAACTGTCTGTCTGTCTGTCTGTCTGTCTGTCTGTCTGTATTAACTGTCTGTCAGTCTGTATTAACTATCTGTATGACTGTATTAACTATCTGTGTCTGTCTGTCTGCCTGTATTAACTGTCTGTCAGTCTGTATTAACTGTCTGTCTGTATTAACTATCTGTGTCTGTCTGTCTGCCTGTATTAACTGTCTGTCAGTCTGTATTAACTGTCTGTCTGTATTAACTATCTGTGTCTGTCTGTCAGTCAGTCAGTCTTTATTAACTGTCTGTCTGTCTGTATTAACTATCTGTGTCTGTCTGTCTGTATTATCTGTATGTCAGTCAGTCAGTCTTTATTAACTGTCAGTCTGTCTGTATGACTGTCAGTCTGTATTAACTGTGTGTGAATGACTCACCAGTCTCTTCTGGTTGAGCACCTGTTCGATGAGGGAGGGTCTGGCTGGCCGGTCCCCCATGGCGCCGAGATGCTGCTTGTTCACAGATACAGGCCTCTCCTCCAAGCTCTCCTGATCAACACACACAAGCATACGTGCACACACACACACACACACACAGAAAGATGCATGCACAGGCAGTCACACACACACACACACACACACACACACACACACACACACACACACACACACACACACACAGTACAGTCCAATTTATAACCATCTCATTGTTTAGACTAAACCAAAACTTTCCCGTCCTAGTCCCGGGGATCCACATCAGGGTTTTGTTCCAGCCCTGTACTAATATAACTGACAACTAAAACAAATATGTGATGATTAGCTGGATTATATGGATTAGTACTGGGCTGTAACAAAGCATGCACATATTGTGGGTTTCCTGCACCAGCTTAGAAGGCCATGTAAAAGAAAGCAACACGTGTGTGTGTGTGTGTGTGAGCCAGGTACATTCTTACATCTTGTTTCCCACTGGACATAGCCTGGTCGCTCTTCTTCTTCTTATACTTGTCTTTGTACATCTTGTTGCGGTGCTTCTTACACATCCACGGCTTCCGCTGCTTGGCTACCTGGGTCGTAGTCTCCGTGCAGCCGTCGTATGTGCACGTCTTCGAAATGTTATCGTTGTCCCCGAACCCTTCTTCGTCGTCGTCGTTGAGAGTTCTTCGGGGCTCGCAGCGCTATACCGCGGGTCCGAGGTGTCCAAAACATCGCTCTCCTCGTCGGCATCATCCATGTCGTACGAGAACACGTTACTGTCCGACTCTTGCGGCGTGACTACATTTCTGCTGTCGACAACACCGCTCTTGTCAACGTAGTACGTCTGTCCGTCCTTGGTGAGTAGAATGCTTGAGTCCGTATTGTTGTTACCCGCTGATGAGGATCTCTCCTCTTCACTCATGATTGGGATAAGATATTTTCTTGCTAGCAAGTTGTAAGCTAACGTTAGCTGGCTGGCTGGCTGGCAGAGCATTGGAAGCTACCTGGATGGCTAGCTTGACATTTCATTCACTTCCCCTCTCTCTAAGTACATCTGAGTGAGTCTGCAATAAGCGATGGACCGCGCTAAGTTAACTGAGAAAAAAAAACAGAATTACTACCTGCTCTAAAAAAAGCAAATCACATAATATGTTTTATAAATAGCCGAAATGCTTGCAAACACACAAATATCCTCAAAACCAAAATAAAGGAGGACATTCTCCCTGCCACCGAGAGCACGTCATGAGGAGGAGTCTGATCGGCTTCTTGTTCTTCAGTGGGGTTTATCGGCGGTTGGCATCCAACCTTATTACATTTTTACATTTTAGTCATTTAGCAGACGCTCTTATCCAAAGCGACTTACAGTTAGTGAGTGCATACATTTATTTATTTATTTTTTCATACTGGCCCCCCGTGGGAATCGAACCCACTACCCTGGCGTTGCAAACGCTATGCTCTACCAACTGAGCTACAGGGTGCATTACCGCCACCTACTGTACTGGAGTGTGGGCCAGAGACGGGGAGAAACCAAATCCTACCTGCCAGCCCCGTTGTTTTTAAATAAAGATAACTAAATATTTGAGACTATATCTAATGACGTTCTACTCAATATACTATTAAACTAATTTCCTGTATCCCCTTCTCCCTCATACTGGATCTCAGCCTCTCTTTCCCTCTGATACTGCCCACACTGTAGCAATAAATGCTCCACTGTCTCTGTTTCCTGGCAATAATCACGCCTTCCTGTTGGATGCTTTCCTATCACATTTAATGTCTTATTCAACTGGCTGTGTCCCACCCTTAATCTTGTAAAAGTAGCCTCCTCTCTTCTGTCCCTTCCTGCCGTCCTCCCCTCCCCGACTTTCCTCTGTACTTTAAATAAATCCCTTCCCTTATTATCTCTATTCCACTGCTCCTGCCATCTCTGCACCATCACTGTATATATCAGTATTTTTGCCTCTGCCTTGCTCATTGACACTTCAACATCAACATCCCCACTACTAAGTGCTTGTTTAGCCTGTTCATCTACCGCCTCGTTCCCCTCCACCCCCACATGGGCTGGGACCCAAGTAAATCTTATCTGTATACCCATTCGTCTAACCCTGCCATGGGTTTGTAGTACATCATAAAGCATGTCTTGTCTGCTACGTGAGCTAAAGGACTGGAGACTCATCAACACTGCACATGAATCAGAGCATATAACTCTGATTCCTCTGTAGCTCAGCTAGTAGAGCACGGCGCTTGTAACGCCAGGGTAGTGGGTTCGATCCCCGGGACCACCCATACACAAAAATGTATGCACGCATGACTGTAAGTCGCTTTGGATAAAAGCGTCTGCTAAAAATGGCGTATTATTATTATTATTATAACTACTCTGTCTGGCTTATCTTCCTCCACCCACTGCAAGGCCAACAGTATGGCCATCAGCTCCACCCACTGCAAGGCCAACAGTATGGCCATCAGCTCCACCCACTGCAAGGCCAACAGTATGGCCATCAGCTCCGCCCACTGCAAGGCCAACAGTATGGCCATCAGCTCCGCCCACTGCAAGGCCAACAGTATGGCCATCAGCTCCGCCCACTGCAAGGCCAACAGTATGGCCATCAGCTCCGCCCACTGCAAGGCCAACAGTATGGCCATCAGCTCAGCTCCGCCCACTGCAAGGCCAACAGTATGGCCATCAGCTCCGCCCACTGCAAGGCCAACAGTATGGCCATCAGCTCCGCCCACTGCAAGGCCAACAGTATGGCCATCAGCTCCGCCCACTGCAAGGCCAACAGTATGGCCATCAGCTCCACCCACTGCAAGGCCAACAGTATGGCCATCAGCTCCACCCACTGCAAGGCCAACAGTATGGCCACCAGCTCCGCCCACTGTAAGGCCAACAGTATGGCCATCAGCTCCACCCACTGCAAGGCCAACAGTATGGCCATCAGCTCCGCCCACTGCAAGGCCAACAGTATGGCCATCAGCTCCACCCACTGCAAGGCCAACAGTATGGCCATCAGCTCCGCCCACTGCAAGGCCAACAGTATGGCCACCAGCTCCGCCCACTGCAAGGCCAACAGTATGGCCATCAGCTCCACCCACTGCAAGGCCAACAGTATGGCCATCAGCTCCGCCGTATATACAGCCAGATGATCTGTAATACGTTTCCTGACTTCCACCCCACATTCCTGCACTACAAATGCTGACCCGGTACGTCCTGTCCTTGGATCTTTTGAACCATCTGTGTAAATGGCTACAAAATCCTGATACACAGTATCCAGACGTCTCTTAAACAAATCAGCTGGATCAACACCTTCCCTATCTTTCTGTAGTCTCTCCAACACTTCTAGATCAACTACTGGAGGCGGGAGTAGCCATGGTGGATTTACAGGAATAGCTACCGTTGGACTAAACTCCCTTCCATACAGTCCCATCTCCTTCGCCTGGGTATTACCCACCCACCCCAAAGCTCCTGTTCTGTCTTCGTTCAGGTTCCCAGCATGCCTGTAAAATCCCTTTCGCAGGATGAGAGACCCCATGTCCCTGTAGGTTGACCCAATAATTAATTGCCAGCTGCTGTCTCCTAATCTGCAATGGCATATCCCCCATCTCCACCTGTAATGCTGGAGTAGTCGCATCCTATGGACTTCTTCTTTTATGGTATAATGGCATTTTGCAACAATTTTATTCCATTCCACCACCTACTGGGCAGGGGAATAATACGGATCCTAAAAAAGGAAATAATTTGGGTAAAAATTAATCTTATATCATACAAACTATCAAAAAATATATTAACCAAACAAAATCAACTTGCTCTTCTGAAAAAGAAAAACGAATTCTAATCATCTTTATTCCCAGTCATTTGAAATCCATATATTAGGGCCTAATTTATTTATTTCAATTGACTGATTTCCTGATATGAACTGAACTGTAATGGACTGATTTCCTTCTATGAACTGAACTGTAATGGACTGATTTCCTTCTATGAACTGAACTGTAATGGACTGATTTCCTTCTATGAACTGAACTGTAATGGACTGATTTCCTTCTATGAACTGAACTGTAATGGACTGATTTCCTTCTATGAACTGAACTGTAATGGACTGATTTCCTTCTATGAACTGAACTGTAATGGACTGATTTCATTTTTACATATTTTGTTCCACTAAACCAACCAATAGCCTCATGGTTACTAAAACCAACCAGCAGCCTCATGGTTACTAAACCAACCAGCAGCCTCATGGTTACTAAACCAACCAGCAGCCTCATGGTCACTAAACCAACCAGCAGCCTCATGGTCACTAAACCAACCAGCAGCCTCATGGTTACTAAACCAACCAGCAGCCTCATGGTTACTAAACCAACCAGCAGCCTCATGGTCACTAAACCAACCAGCAGCCTCATGGTCACTAAACCAACCAGCAGCCTCATGGTCACTAAACCAACCAGCAGCCTCATGGTCACTAAACCAACCAGCAGCCTCATGGTTACTAAACCAACCAGCAGCCTCATGGTCACTAAACCAACCAGCAGCCTCATGGTTACTAAACCAACCAGCAGCCTCATGGTCACTAAACCAACCAGCAGCCTCATGGTCACTAAACCAACCAGCAGCCTCATGGTCACTAAACCAACCAGCAGCCTCATGGTTACTAAACCAACCAGCAGCCTCATGGTTACTAAACCAACCAGCAGCAGCGTCATGGTTACTAAACCAACCAGCAGCCTCATGGTTACTAAACCAACCAGCAGCCTCATGGTTACTAAACCAACCAGCAGCCTCATGGTTACTAAACCAACCAGCAGCCTCATGGTTACTAAACCAACCAGCAGCCTCATGGTTACTAAACCAACCAGCAGCCTCATGGTTACTAAACCAACCAGCAGCCTCATGGTTACTAAACCAACCAGCAGCCTCATGGTTACTAAACCAACCAGCAGCCTCATGGTTACTAAACCAACCAGCAGCCTCATGGTTACTAAACCAACCAGCAGCCTCATGGTCACTAAACCAACCAGCAGCCTCATGGTTACTAAACCAACCAGCAGCGTCATGGTTACTAAACCAACCAGCAGCCTCATGGTTACTAAACCAACCAGCAGCCTCATGGTTACTAAACCAACCAGCAGCCTCATGGTTACTAAACCAACCAGCAGCGTCATGGTTACTAAACCAACCAGCAGCCTCATGGTTACTAAACCAACCAGCAGCCTCATGGTTACTAAACCAACCAGCAGCCTCATGGTTACTAAACCAACCAGCAGCCTCATGGTTACTAAACCAACCAGCAGCCTCATGGTTACTAAACCAACCAGCAGCCTCATGGTCACTAAACCAACCAGCAGCGTCATGGTTACTAAACCAACCAGCAGCCTCATGGTCACTAAACCAACCAGCAGCGTCATGGTTACTAAACCAACCAGCAGCCTCATGGTTACTAAACCAACCAGCAGCCTCATGGTTACTAAACCAACCAGCAGCCTCATGGTCACTAAACCAACCAGCAGCGTCATGGTTACTAAACCAACCAGCAGCCTCATGGTTACTAAACCAACCAGCAGCCTCATGGTTACTAAACCAACCAGCAGCCTCATGGTTAAACCACCAAAAACCAACCAGCAGCCTCATGGTTACTAAACCAACCAGCAGCCTCATGGTTACTAAACCAACCAGCAGCGTCATGGTGGTTACTAAACCAACCAGCAGCGTCATGGTTACTAAACCAACCAGCAGCCTCATGGTTACTAAACCAACCAGCAGCGTCATGGTTACTAAACCAACCAGCAGCGTCATGGTTACTAAACAACCAGCAACCAGCAGCCTCATGGTTACTAAACCAACCAGCAGCGTCATGGTTACTAAACCAACCAGCAGCCTCATGGTTACTAAACCAACCAGCAGCCTCATGGTTACTAAACCAACCAGCAGCCTCATGGTTACTAAACCAACCAGCAGCCTCATGGTTACTAAACCAACCAGCAGCCTCATGGTTACTAAACCAACCAGCAGCGTCATGGTTACTAAACCAACCAGCAGCCTCATGGTCACTAAACCAACCAGCAGCCTCATGGTTACTAAACCAACCAGCAGCCTCATGGTTACTAAACCAACCAGCAGCCTCATGGTCACTAAACCGGGACACTCAAATTAGTATGATATGTTACGTTTGGTACGGTTACATAAGACAGGTGGTGACTTAAGGTTAAAAAACGAAAGTAGGGTGATTGGTCAGGGTGGATGGGTGGTTGGTCGGGGTGGATGGGTGGTTGGTCAGGGTGGATGGGTGGTTGGTCGGGTGGATGGGTGGTTGGTCGGGGTGGATGGGTGATTGGTCGGGTGGGATGGGTGGTTGGTCGGGGTGGATGGGTGATTGGTCGGGTGGATGGGGTGGTTGGTCGGGGGTGGATGGGTGGTTGGTCGGGGTGGATGGGTGGTTGGTCACTGGATGGGTGGTTGGTCGGGGTGGATGGGTGGTTGGTCAACCAGGATGGGTGGTTGTGAGTTCAAATCTCATCATGGACAACTTTAGTATTTTAGCTAATTAGCAACCGTTCAACTACTAACTACTTTTTAGCTACTTTGCAACTACTTAGCATGTTAGCTAATACTTCCCCTAATCCTAACCCTTTTAGCTAACCCTTCAGCTAACCCTAACCTTTAACCTAATTCTCTAAACTTAACCCTAACCTTAACCCTAACCCCTAGCCTTGCTAACGTTAGCGAGCTAGCTAATGTTAGCCACCTAGCCATCTCATAAAATATTGAATTTGGCCTTCACTACTGTAGCCCAACCCTAACTCTAACCCTAACCCTAACTCTAACCCTAACGCTAACTCTAACCCTAACCCTAACTCTAACCCTAACTCTAACCCTAACTCTAACCCTAACCCTAACCCTAACTCTAACTCTAACCCTAACCCTAACCCTAACTCTAACCCTAACTCTAACTCTAACTCTAACTCTAACCCTAACCCTAACTCTAACTCTAACCCTAACCCTAACCCTAACTCTAACCCTAACCCCTAACTCTAAACTCTAACCCTAACTCTAACACATTGAACCCTAACCCTAACCCTAACTCTAACTTAACCCTAACTCTAACCCTAACCCTAACCTGTCTCTATATCCTAAACCTAACTCTAACTTTGTGTTAACTCTAACTCTAACCCTAACCCTAACCCTAACCCTAACCCTAAACTAAACCTAACTCTAACCCTAACCCTAAACTCTAACTCTAACTCTAACTCTAACTCTAACCCTAACCCTAACCCTAACCCTAACTCTAAACGTCTAACCCTAACCCTAACCCTAACCCTAACCCTAACTCTAACCCTAACCCTAACTCTAACCCTAACTCTAACCCTAACCCTAACTCTAACCCTAACCCTAACCCTAACTCTAACTCTAACCCTAACTCTAACCCTAACCCTAACTCTAACCCTAACCCTAACCCTAACCCTAACCCTAACCCTAACTCTAACCCTAACCCTAACCCTAACCCTAACCCTAACTCTAACCCTAACCCTAACCCTAAAACCTAAACACTAACCCTAACTTTAACTCTAACCAATCTCTACCCCTAACTCTAACCCTAACCCTAACTCTAACTCTAACATACGTAACCCTAACCATAACTCTAACTAAGAACCCTAACCCTAACCCTAACCCTAACTCTAACTCTAACCCTAACCCTAACTCTAACCCTAACTCTAACCTAACCCTAACCCTAACTCTAACCCTAACTCTAACTCTAACTCTAACCCTAACTCTAACCCTAACCCTAACCCTAACTCTAACCCTAACTCTAACCTAACTCTAACCCTAACCCTAACTCTAACCCTAACTCTACCCCTAACTCTAACCCTAACCCTAACTCTAACTCTAACCCTAACCCTAACCCTAACTCTAACTCTAACCCTAACCCTAACCCTAACCCTAACTCTAACTCTAACCCTAACCCTAACTCTAACCCTAACCCTAACCCTAACCCTAACCCTAACTCTAACCCTAACTCTAACCCTAACTCTAACCCTAACTCTAACCCTAACCCTAAAGCCTAACTCTAACCCTAACACTAACCCTAACTCTAACTCTAACTCTAACTCAACTCTAACTCTAACCCTAACTTTAACTCTAACTCTAACCCTAACCCTACCCTAACCCTAACTCTAACACTAACACTAACCCTAACCCTAACTCTAACTCTAACTCTCTGTCTCTCTAACCCTAACCTAACTCTAACCCCTAACCCTAACCCTAACCCTAAATCTAACCCTAACACTAACCCTAACCCTAACTCTAACCCTACCTAACTCTAACCCCTAACCCTAACTCTAACTCTAACCCTAACCCTAACCCTAACCGTAAAACTCTAACTCTAACCCTAACCTAACTCTAACCCCTAACCCTATAGCCCATAGAAACACATTGAATGAATGGCAAAAAAGACAGTAAAAACAATTAATAATAAAGAATAAGGTTTTGAAGTGTCTGTCCTATATCTAGGAGATATTTGTGTTTTTTTTATACACATATTTAACCCATTTTTTGGGTAGGCACAAAACTACCTCATACTTCCATAGAAAATGTTTACCGGTACCGGTTACATTCAGACAAGTCCTGTGACACTTGTGGAACTTGTAGCGCAAAACTGAGAACACCATCATTTGGTACCGTCAATGTGCCAACTTCTGTTTGTGGATGCTACAAACAGAAGTTGGCACATTGACGGTACCAAATTCAGACGACTACCGTAGAGCTTGTGGGGGATGTAGAGCAAAATGGAGACCCTCATCGTGTTTGTGAGAGTCTTATCTTTCCATAGAGTGGTCGTATTAGTAGGCCAAACCGTTCGGAAGCTACAGACGTGTTCGTGAGAGTCTTATCTTTCCATAGAGTGGTCATATTAGTAGGCCAAACCGTTCGGAAGCTACAGACGTGTCCGTGAGAGTCTTATCTTTCCATAGAGTGGTCGTATTAGTAGGCCAAACCGTTCGGAAGCTACAGACGTGTTCGTGAGAGTCTTATCTTTCCATAGAGTGGTCGTATTAGTAGGCCAAACCGTTCGGAAGCTACAGACGTGTTCGTGAGAAGACCGATTTTCGTGATGTCTCATGGTCTGACAAACACTGATGGATTGAGATGCAGCCAATCCAAAAAATCTGATATCTCTAGTTTAAATTGACCGATGTTGATGGGGATTTTACACAGTCAAATGTGTCAAATAATTAAAAAAATATATTTTAACCCTGTGAAACCCAAGCACAGATCCAAATGAGGAAAAACATGTATTACCCTTCAGAAATACTTGTAATAGCCCTCTGTTTATGAAAATGATAAATTTTTCGAATTTTGAGTTTTTAGAATGATTTTCTGGAAACTTTGCAGTAATGCATCAATGGGCTTCAAGGTGTGTGGTAAGTAAAAAAATATTATAATTCAATCACATCAAAATGGATCAAAAAGCATTTAGGTGTGATGGAATATATATATATATATATATATATATATATATATATATATATATATATATATAAATCATATTTTTGTCTGAAAAAGACATCAAATTTGATTTGATTTGATATTGATCAACTCGACCGATCCACATTTTTCCCAACAATGCAGAGACACATTTTTTGAAATAATAGAAAAATAACAACACAAGGAATAAATACACAATGAGTAACGATAACTTTGCTAGACGGGGTACCAGTACCGAGTCCATGTGCAGGGGTACGAGGTAATTGAGGTAGATACAGTGAGCTACAAAAGTATTGGGACAGTGACACATTTGTTGTTGTTTTGGCTCTGTACTCCAGCACTTGGGATTTGAAATGATACAATGACTATGAGGTTTAAGTGCAGACTGTCAGCTTTAATTTTAAGGTATTTTCATCCATATTGGGTGAACCATTTAGAAATTACAGCACTTTTTCTACATAGTCCCCCCCCCCCCATTTTATGGGACCAAAAGTATTGAGAAAAGACTTATGTGTATTAAAGTAGTCAGAAGTTACGTATTTGGTCCCATATTCATAGCATGCAATGATTACATCAAGCTTGTGACTTTACAAACTTTTTGGATGCATTTGCTGTTTGTTTAGGTTGTGTTTCAGATTATTTTGTGCCCAATAGAAATTAATGGTAAATAATGTATTGTGTCATTTTGGAGTCACTTTAATTGTAAATAAGAATAGAATATGTTTCTAAATACTTCTACATCAATGTGGATGCTACCATGATTACGTATAATCCTGAATTAAACCTGAATAATGATGATTGAGAAAGTTACAGATACACAAATATCATACCCCCCCAAAAAATGCTAACCTCCCCTGTTATTGAAATGGTGAGAGGTTAGCATGTCTTGGGGGTATTTGATTCTGGCCTGCTGCTATCTATCTCTCCTTTCTACTTCCGTCCTTTAAACAATCAATACACGAGGAGTGGGACTGCCCCACTCCTAATAAAACATTTAATAAATACAAGTTGAAATGATTTAAAACAAATCCTGCAGTAAATGTTTTATACTAAAAGCATTAAATCCATTAACTGGGAAATGTACAAATATTGAATTCCAATTCAATTAAATTCCAAATATTCAATGTTTTTACAATTCCATTTAAATTCCAATTCAAACAGTTCAAACAGTCTAATTCCAATTCAATTCCAATTCCATAACTTGAAGATTGTTGAAATTCGAATTGAATTCAACGTGAATTCTCCACTTCATGAGGGAATTCACAAATTTAATTGGAATTTCAAATGAAATTGGAATTGACCCCGACCCTGGTGTGCACAGAGGTTAGCATCTCTCTGCTGCAATATGATAGCCGCAAGACAACCACAGAGGAAGTCAGTCAGTCCGCTACAGCTGTTAACTTTGTGTATCACTGAGTCTACATTTAATAGGGCCTGACTGCTGTTCATGTTTAACTCTTCACAGCATCCCTCTGATAAAACTGATTCAGTCTAAGAAAGATATAAGGATGTAAAGGCATGTTAAAAAGAACTTACACGTAATAGTCTGCACTTTACGTCATTTAGCAGACGCTCTTATCCAGAGCCACTAGGGTTAAGTGCCTTGCTCAAGGGCACATCGACAGATTCTTCACCTAGTTGGTTTGGGGATTCAAACCAGCAACTTTTCGGTTAGTGGCCCAAATCAACACTTCACAGAATCTGTCAGTAAAGGTCGTCTCCATCTCACTTTCAACAAGTTTTGCATATATAAGAAGATAATGGCAAACATTATAAAATTAGAAAGTACTCTTGTGGTCTGTCAAGTTTCTCTAACGCAACCTCCAAATGAATCACATCCAAAAACACTGTTTTTACAAACATGGGGTTTTCTTCCTGGTGATGAGATTTCTAATGTACTTCCAGAGCTGTTCTGGAGGCTTTGACCACTGGCAGCAGCCCCAGAAGACCATCCTCTAAACTGGAATACTTCCTCAGGTCAAACACACCCATATCCTCTTCTGAAGTCAGTAAAAACAAAGACCAGAGCTGACCCAAGGGAAGGTGATTGTTTTTCTGTGGAGAGACGTCCTGAGCTCAGATAGCTTTGGATCTCCTCCACTAGAGAATGGTTTTCCTGTGGAGAGACGTCCTGAGCTCAGATAGCTTTGGATCTCCTCCACTAGAGAATGGCTTTCCTGTGGAGAGACGTCCTGAGCTCAGATAGCTTTGGATCTCCTCCACTAGAGAATGGTTTTCCTGTGGAGAGACGTCCTGAGCTCAGATAGCTTTGGATCTCCTCCACTAGAGAATGGCTTTCCTGTGGAGAGACGTCCTGAGCTCAGATAGCTTTGGATCTCCTCCACTAGAGAATGGTTTTCCTGTGGAGAGACGTCCTGAGCTCAGATAGCTTTGGATCTCCTCCACTAGAGAATGGTTTTCCTGTGGAGAGACGTCCTGAGCTCAGATAGCTTTGGATCTCCTCCACTAGAGAATGGTTTTCCTGTGGAGAGACGTCCTGAGCTCAGATAGCTTTGGATCTCCTCCACTAGAGAATGGTTTTTCAGTGGAGAGACGTCCTGAGCTCAGATAGCTTTGGATCTCCTCCACTAGAGAATGGTTTTTCAGTTCATTCAGACAATGGAACAGATTAATGCACCTTTCTGGATGGGGATCCTCCCTGATCTTCTCCTTTATACTGTATCGTACTGTATCATACTGTATCGTACTTTATCATACTGTATCGTACTGTATCATACTGTATCATAATGTATCGTACTGTATCATAATGTATCGTACTGTATCATACTGTATCGTACTTTATCATACTGTATCATAATGTATCGTACTGTATCGTACTGTATCATAATGTATCGTACTGTATCATACTGTATCATACTGTATCGTACTGTATCATAATGTATCATACTGTATCGTACTGTATCATAATGTATCGTACTGTATCATACTGTATCATAATGTATCGTACTGTATCGTACCGTATCATATTGAATCATACTGTATCGTATTGAATCGTACCGTATCGTACTGTATCGTACTGAATTGTACTGTATCGTACTGTATCGTACCGCACTGTACAGTACATTTCCTCATTGGTCTGTGACCATCTTCTTGTCTGTGTCAGTAGGCCTCGTAGGAGAGTCTGTTTGGACTCCTGTGAGAGGCCCCAAAGGAAGCGTAGGAACAGGTCCAGGTGTCCATTCTCACTCTGTATGGCTTGGTTCACCTCACCTTGATTCACACCACCTTGGTTCACACCACCTTGGTTCACACCACTTGTGGAATATGGTTGCAGGTGAGTGTCCATACTTCTGAAGTGTGTGGAGGGTTCTTAAGGGGGGTTCTTGTTTGGCCATTAGATTCACATTGTCATTGTTCAATGAAACAAACACATACAAAGCAGCAAGAAACTCCTGAATGCTCAGATGAACAAAGCAGCTTCACCTGGTACAGACCACAATCCTCTCTAAAGGTTTGTGTGAACACTCCTGACTACACTGATGCATCTGTGACATCAATGTCACGCTCTCTTAGGTCTTCCTCACAGAAGATCAGATTGCCTTTCTCTGGCTGTTGGAAAGACTAGTTTCCCCAGTTTCAGAATCAGATCTGCATCTGTTTTCACTTGTGAATCGGTCTCAGTGTTTTTTTCTGGTCCCTCTGAATATTTCGGTCTTCTCTGTAGTCTGTTGTAGTTCACGAAGTGTGAGTACATCTCAGTCAGAGCCTTAGGCATTTCTCCACTCTCTGCCTCACCCAACAGTCTCTCTAGAACAGTGGCAGAGATCCAACAGAAGACTGGAGTGTGACACATATTGTAGTGGTTCCATGATGTCTTCATGCATGTGATGATTCTGCCGGCCAGGTTCTCTTCACTGATTCTCTTCCTGAAGTACTCCTCCTTTCGGTGGGTCGTTGAACCCTCATATCTCTATCACCCGGTCAACACTCTCAGGAGGGATCTGATTGGTTGCTGCAGGTTTGGAGGTTATCCAGAGGAGAGCAGAGGGAAGCAGATTCCCCTTGATGAGGTTTGTCAGCTGCTCATCCACTGAGGTTGGCTCTGTGACATCACAACAGCTTGGGGTCAGTCGGCACTCATCCAGACCATCAAAGACAAACAGAACTCTTCTGGAGATTCCTGATGTTCTGGTTTCCATGGAGAAGTGATGAAGAAGTTCCATCAAGCTGTAGTTTTTCTTCATCAAATTCAGCTCTAGAAAAGGACATCCTGATTGGCTTTCCCTTCAGCCCAGCCCAGAATGAACTTCTGCACAGAGATGTGTTTTCCACATATGCCAGCGACTCCCTTTGTCAGCACAGTTCTGATAGGTTTGTCTTGTCCAGTTAAGTGTTTAACCCTGTGAGATCCACATTTTCAAAAATGCGACTTAATCTCAAATTACATCCTAAAACCATTGCTTTTTAGTGAAAATCAAATTTTGTAATCTAAATGTAAATATATTAGTTTCCAATGGTTTAAAAAAACAAAGTATGTTTAAAGGGGCATTGATGCATACATTGTTTTACTTTGAAATTAATTATATATACCTGTTGATTCTTGAATAATATAACTTATAAATGCCTCGTTAACTTAGTTCAACTGTCGTACCCGATCAGAACCCAAAATATAAGCTTGTTCTTTGTCCCTTGTTTGTAAAGAATGTAATCGTAAACGAAGGCCTGGAATCAATCCGAAAGCGGGTTATTAGCATCGGCAGGTCCGAAAAGGGTTATTAGCATCGGAGCTCCGAAAGCGGTTATTAGCATCGGAGGTCCGAAAGCGGGTTATTAGCATCGGAGGTCCGAAAGCGGGTTATTAGCATCGGAGGTCCGAAAGCGGGTTATTAGCATCGGAGGTCCGAAAGCGGGTTATTAGCATCGGAGGTCCGAAAGCGGGTTATTAGCATCGGAGGTCCGAAAGCGGGTTATTAGCATCGGAGGGCTTAAAAAATCCGAAAGCGGGTTATTAGCATCGGAGGTCCGAAAGCGGGTTATTAGCATCGGAGGTCCGAAAGCGGGTTATAGGCATCGGAGGTCCGAAAGCGGGTTATTAGCATCGGAGGTCCGAAAGCGGGTTATTAGCATTGCAGGTTTTAAAAGCAATTTCCGATTGAACCGACATATGCAGTGTCTCCCAACAATGGGATCTCCACGGACACAGGAACATTGCCTTTAATATCCGCCGATGCCTATAACCCGCTTCCTGTTGAATCCAGGTAAAACACTGTAGAAAACTCAAAACTAGGTTAAAAAAGACTATAATTTTGACATCATGGATGGTCAGGTCTTGCATCTATAGATGGATTTAATTTCTCCAGCCCCGTTCCTCAGCTGTTTACTCAACCATTGGCATGGTAACCGCTTGTTATTATTTGAACTGCAGAAAACTATTTTTAATGACTGATGGAATGTAAATTAAAGCTTAAAAAAAAAGAAAATGTTTAGCTCTCCTCGCAAACGCATTGGTAAGACCTTGGTCAGAGTTCAGTGACCGTGCACTTCTCTGTCTTTGAATGGATCCTGCAAAGAAACAGCTCAATGTCTTTTGTCAGGTGGTCTGCCTCTTTGCCCATATAAGGAACAAGAAGTTACCTGGGGAAAGACATGTAGGCCTGCTGTCTTGTAGGAACAAGATGTTACCTGGGGAAAGACATGTAGGCCTGCTGTCCTGTAGGAACAAGATGTTACCTGGGGAAAGACATGTAGGCCTGCTGTCCTATAGGAACAAGATGTTACCTGGGGAAAGACATGTAGGCCTGCTGTCCTGTAGGAACAAGAAGTTACCTGGGGAAAGACATGTAGGCCTGCTGTCCTGTAGGAACAAGATGTTACCTGGGGAAAGACATGTAGGCCTGCTGTCCTGTAGGAACAAGATGTTACCTGGGGAAAGACATGTAGGCCTGCTGTCCTGTAGGAACAAGAAGTTACCTGGGGAAAGACATGTAGGCCTGCTGTCCTATAGGAACAAGATGTTACCTGGGGAAAGACATGTAGGCCTGCTGTCCTGTAGGAACAAGAAGTTACCTGGGGAAAGACATGTAGGCCTGCTGTCCTGTAGGAACAATAAGTTACCTGGGGAAAGACATGTAGGCCTGCTGTCCTATAGGAACAAGATGTTACCTGGGGAAAGACATGTAGGCCTGCTGTCCTGTAGGAACAAGATGTTACCTGGGGAAAGACATGTAGGCCTGCTGTCCTGTAGGAACAAGATGTTACCTGGGGAAAGACATGTAGGCCTGCTGTCCTGTAGGAACAAGATGTTACCTGGGAAAGACATGTAGGCCTGCTGTCCTATAGGCTAATAGAGGCACAGTTACCAAAACCTAAACAATCTTACTTTTCATTTATTTCACACTGAAAGTTAACAAAGCTGATTAACAAAGTTAATTTGATTAAATGATTCAGAATCACCCTCATTGTGGTTCAAATACTAAATGATGATGTTAAAGTCCAGCGCATGTCCTCGTGACGGCCTATCAAATGGCCTCCTATTCAACATCATAAATTAAAGAAATCTCTGTAAATGAATATATTCTGCAATCTGCAGTTCAAACAACAACAAAGTGTTAACCCCGCCACTCTTTTGATAAACAGCTGAGGGATGGGATTGGAGAAATGTAACTCCACTCAAATTCATGTTGCTTTAATGGCTAGTTTACGTCCAACCCGTTTCGGGTTTTCGGGCTTTCAAGACACAGCAGCAGGAGTTGATAGGGCTTAACACGACCCAAAGCCTGTCTGGTCTCCTGTGGTATGAGACCTGGAGGACAAAAAGCTAGGGGAGAGGAATACCAAATAGACTCCAAAACCAGTTGGGTCTAGCAACCTCATCCCATGAAAAAAAAACGTATGTCATGCAATAAAATGCAAATTAATTACTTAAAAATCATACAATGTGATTTTCTGCAATTTTATTTTAGATTCCGTCTCTCTCAGTTGAAGTGTACCTATGATAGAAATTACAGACCTCTACATGCTTTGTAAGTAGGAAAACCTGCAAAATCGGCAGTGTATCAAATACTTGTTCTCCCCACTGTATCTACATAGGCGTACAGAGACCCATTATCAGCAACCATCAGTCCTGTGTTCCAATGGCACGTTGTGTTTGCTAATCCAAGTTTATCATTTTAAAAGGCTAATTGATCATTAGAAAACCCTTTTGCAATTATGTTAGCACAGCTGAAAACTGTTGTGCTGATTAAAGACGCAATAAAACTGGCCTTCTTGAGACTAGTTGAGTATCTGGAGCATCAGCAATTGTGGGTTCGATTACAGGCTCAAAATGGCCAGAAACAAATAACTTTCTTCTGAAACTCGTCAGTCTATTCTTGTTCTGAGAAATGAAGGCTATTCCATGCGAGAAATTGCCAAGAAACTGAAGATTTCGTACAACGCTGTGTACTACTCCCTTCACAGAACAGCGCAAACTGGCTCTAACCAGAATAGAAAGAGGAGTGGGAGGCCCCGGTGCACAACTGAGCAAGAGGACAAATACATTAGAGTGTCTAGTTTGAAAAACAGGTGCCTCACAGGTCCTCAACTGGCAGCTTCATTAAATAGTACACGAAAACACCAGTCTCAACGTCAACAGTGAAGAGGCGACTCCGGGATGCTGACCTTCTAGGCAGAGTTGCAAAGAAGTCCAGTGTCTGTGTTATTTTGCCCATCTTTTCTTTTTATTGGCCAGTCTGAGATATGGCTTTTTCTTTGCAACTCTGCCTAGAAGGTCAACATCCCGGAGTCGCCACTTCACTGTTGACGTTGAGACTGGTTTACAGAAGATAGCCCTATTTGGTAAAAGACCAAGTCCATATTATGGCAAGAACAGCTCAAATAAGCAAAGAAAAATGACAGTCGATCATTACTTTAAGACATGAAGGTCAGTCAATACGGGAAATTTCAGGAACTTTGAAAGTTTCTTCAAGTGCAGTCACAAAAACCATCAAGCCCTATGATGAAACTGGCTCTCATGAGGACCGCCACAGGAAAGGAAGACCCAGAGTTACCTCTGCTGCAGAGGATAAGTTCATTAGCGTTACTAGCCTCAGAAATTGCAGCTCAAATAAATGCTTCACAGAGTTCAAGTAACAGACACATCTCAACATCAACTGTTCAGAGGAGACTGTGTGAATTTTGTATTTGTATTTTTAGTTTTATAAATATTTAGGACTAACTTATTCCCTGCCACCCACTTTGAAACTAACTGCAACTATTTGTTAAGTGTTGCAGTCATTTCAGTCGCTGTAGTAGCTGACATGTATAGTGTTGAGTCATCTGCATACATAGACACTCTGGCTTTACTCAAAGCCAGTGGCATGTCATTAGTAAAGATTGAAAAAAGTAATGGGCCTAGACAGCTGCCCTGGGGAATTCCTGATTCTACCTGGATTATGTTGGAGAGGCTTCCATTAAAGAACACCCTCTGTCTTCTGTTAGACCGGTAACTCTGTATCCACAATATAGCAGGTGGAGTAAAGCCGTAACACGTACGTTTTTTGGCTTTACCTTTATGGTCGAATTGCTGCAAAGAATCCACTACAAAAGGACACCAAGAAGAAGAAAAAACTTGCTTGGGCCAAAAAACACGAGCAATGGACATTAGACCGGTGGAAATGTGTCCTTTGGTCTGGAGTCCAAAGTTGAGATTTTTGGTTCCAACCGCCGTGTCTTTGTAAGACGCGGTGTGGGTGAACGGATGATCTCCGCATGTGTATTTTCCACCGTAAAGCATGGAGGAGGAGGTGTTATGGTGTGGGGGTGCTTTGCTGGTGACACTGTCTGTGATTTATTTTGAATTCAAGGCACACTTAACCAGCATGGCTACCACAGAATTCTGCAACGATACGCCATCCCATCTGGTTTGAGCTTAGTGGCACTGTCATTTGTTTTTCAACAGGACAATGACCCAAAACACCTCCAGGCTGTGTAAGGGTTATTTTACAAAGAAGGAGAGTGATGGAGTACTGCATCTGATGACCTGGCCTCCACAATCCCCCGACCTCAACCAAATTGAGCTGGTTTGGGATGAGTCGGACCGCAGATAGAAGGAAAAGCAGCCAACAAGTGCTCAGCATATGTGGGAACTCCTTCAAGACTGTTGGAAAAGCATTCCAGGTGAAGCTGGTTGAGAGAATGCCAAGAGTATGCAAAGCTGTCATCAAGGCAAAGGGTGGCTATTTGAAGAATCTCAAATATGAAATATATTTTGATTTGTTTAACACTTTCTTGGTTACTACATGATTACATATGTGTTATTTCATAGTTTTGATGTCTTCACTATAATTCTACACTGTAGAAAATAGTAAAAATAAAGAAAAACCCTTGAATGAGTAGGTGTTCTAAAAATGTTGACTGGTATATCGTACGAGTCCCACTGTACTGGTGTTAAAATAACACTTTTGAAAGTGTTGAAGGTTTAACTATGTTGCAGCGTTCCCCATTTAACTCTTAACGTGTTCAAAGGAAGTTGATAGTGGTGTTTGCATAGCTCTACTGTAGATGAATACTTAACACCTATATATATAAAGGCTGTAGTGTTACAGTAAATCATTTTGGGGTGTTGTTTTAACACTGTATTGTGTAAAGCCTAATTTGAATATTTCCTAGGGTTCCTTTTCTTTTTAAATCAATTGTAGAGTTACCACCATGACTATATTTGTTAATGACAGAGACATGGTTGTTGAATTCATTCCCTTTAAAGGCCTGTGGCTTTCACCAAGTGAGTTCCTAGGCAAATGTTATCTTTGAAATTGAACTATGTGACAATACATTACATACAGTTGAAGTCGGAAGTTCACGTACACTTGTGGTGTCGAGAAAACTATGCTGAGATGCTGTGAGAACAAGAATTCCGCTGACACTGGTTATTTATATCAAAGGGTTCCAGCGTCAATTTACTGATATCTGCCGATATCTGGAGAACAACGACCCAAATCTGTAATATGTTATTCTCCCCGTCCTTTGTTTTAACCCTTGTAGTTATCCTATGTAACCTGATATGGGTGTTTTCCCTACAGACCAATCCCAGGAGGCCACCTAACAGACTTCCTTTGTTTTAGGGTGCCCCTATAGAACTACTCCCCAGATGCTCCCTTTAAGCTTAGTCAACATCCTCAAAAACCATTTGAAACCATTAGCAAAGTCATAAATTCCTCAGATACCACACACTTTAGCCAACATACATTTCAACTCAGTTTTTCACAATTCCTGACATTTAATCCTAGTCACAATTCCCTGTTTTAGGTCAGTTAGGATCACAACTTTATTTAAGAAGGTGAAATGTCAAAATAACAGTAGAGATAATTATTTATTTCAGCTTTTATTTTTTTCATCACATTCCCAGTGGGTCAGAAGTTTACATACACTCAATTAGTATTTGGTAGCACTGCCTTTAAATTGTTTAACTTGGGTCAAACGTTTCGGGTAGCCTTCCACAAGCTTCCCACAAAAAGTTGGGTGAATTTTGGCCCATTCCTCCTGACAGAGCTGGTGTAACTGAGTCAGGTTTGTAGGCCTCCTTGCTCGCACACGCTTTTTCAGTTCTGCCCACACATTTTCTATAGGATTGAGGTCAAGGCTTTGTGATGGCCACTCCAATACCTTGACTTTATTGTCCTTAAGCCATTTTGCCACAACTTTGGATGTATGCTTGGGGTCATTGAAGGGAAAGAGTGTGATGTGTCAGTGTAGGGGGAATGTAGGGTTGAGGTTTGGATACGGACCCGGTTTAGGGTAAGGTGCGGGAATGGGGTTTGGATACGGACCCGGTTTAGGGTAAGGGTTTGGTTTAGGTTCCGCTCAGTAGGGTGACAAGAGGGGTGGCCTAGTTTTAACGTAACAAAGTGGCGTTAGGAAACTCCTGGTTTACAGTCCACATCAGGCCTGTAAGTCACATTATGCTGGCTTGCAAAGTGATGTGTAATATCCAACTGTTGGAATTGTTATTCACCTGCATTCAGAATGACTGTCAGGGTTAATAAACTTGATTTTAATAAAAACACTACCTAAACCATTTATACCGGAACAACCATTTCAGTAACGGGTGCAATAAATCTAACTGATTGGATTAGTTTATAAAAATGTATGCTATTTATCTTTGTGTAACGTTAATCAATGTACATGCAAAAACCCAGATATTGAAAAAATCATTACAAAATCTACCTGCAGTAGACCATGCTGGGAAATATGATAATGATGGATGTGGCTTTGATGGGACTGTTTTACTCATTAATAAAGATTGTTATTTTTTTAACGATGAAAACCTGGTGTTTATATGTCAAACAGTTTTGTTATATTTCAGTCTTCTGTGATGTATATAACGTTTAATATTGGAATGCAAACTCAAAATTGAACAAATTTCAACTCTATATCTGACATGGTACAGGTGTCTTCTTCTTTTTAAGCCCATAACCCTGTGTGTGAGGTGGATACTTTTGTTTCAAAGTAGATTCAAGGTAGATTTATTTAAGACTACCAAGAATCCCTCTGTGTGACCCTGATTTATACACAGTGAATTTAACTCCTGAATCAACACTAGAAATGTTACACCGAAAAAGCCACACTGGCCAATTTGCTTTGTGCTAGGTAGGCACAGTAGGCAAGATGACCTCCCAGAAGGTGTAGATTTTATTGAACAAAGGTGGCTGGGTATTGTAATGTGGATAAATACAGTAAAGTGCAAAAACTATATATAACATATAAACAGTTTACAGTACATAACAGAAATACTAACAAAAACTATATTTATAGGAAATAATCTGTCTACCTCTGTAAATTACCAAACAGGTGTCAAAGCTAAAATACCACCCCTGCAGGATTAACAACTCAACTAGGCCCTGCCTATCCAATGGCAGTTCCGTTATTTCTTTCCCCAAATCCCTACAGATCTGATAGATCTGATAGATTCCACTCTGCCTTACCACTGAGCTAGTCTACAGCTAGGGACTGTTCCTCAAGCTCAACAGTAAGGGCCTTAGAGTACAGTGCGCTATCCCCGAAGTCAAGTGCTTATGCTTCCTCACCCTGCAACCTGGCGCCTTCTCAGGATCGTCCAGGCCAAAGCGTCGACCTTAGGTCACTATGAGTGGACACTCTCTCCTGGGTTGGCTTAGCCCAGAATCACCCCTCCTACGACTCCTACCAATACACTCAGTACCTATAGTTGGGTCTCAGGTTCATTCATACCAGCAACTTGGGTTCCTGATAAACTAATTAACCAGAAGCTAGAAAATCCTGAATGAATCAAGTAATTTTCAGAAAGCTAGAGTAAAACGACACGCACTTGTGTGACTCTGATGACAATAAAGCAGGATTCCCTGATGACACAGGGTTCCAGAACAATAAAGCAGCATTCCCTGATGACACAGGGTTCCAGAACAATAAAGCAGCATTCCCTGATGACACAGGGTTCCAGAACAATAAAGCAGCATTCCCTGATGACACAGGGTTCCAGAACAATAAAGCAGCATTCCCTGATGACACAGGGTTCCAGAACAATAAAGCAGCATTCCCTGATGACACAGGGTTCCAGAACAATAAAGCAGCATTCCCTGATGACACAGGGTTCCAGAACAATAAAGCAGCATTCCCTGATGACACAGGGTTCCAGAACAATAAAGCAGCATTCCCTGATGACACAGGGTTCCAGAACAATAAAGCAGCATTCCCCTGATGACACAGGGTTCCAGAACAATAAAGCAGCATTCCCTGATGACACAGGGTTCCAGAACAATAAAGCAGCATTCCCTGATGACACAGGGTTCCAGAACAATAAAGCAGCATTCCCTGATGACACATAAGAACAATAGCAGCATCCCCTGATGACACAGGGTTCCAGAACAATAAAGCAGCATTCCCTGATGACACAGGGTTCCAGAACAATAAAGCAGCATTCCCTGATGACACAGGGTTCCAGAACAATAAAGCAGCATTCCCTGATGACACAGGGTTCCAGAACAATAAAGCAGCATTCCCTGATGACACAGGGTTCCAGAACAATAAAGCAGCATTCCCTGATGACACAGGGTTCCAGAACAATAAAGCAGCATTCCCTGATGACACAGGGTTCCAGAACAATAAAGCAGCATTCCCTGATGACACAGGGTTCCAGAACAATAAAGCAGCATTCCCTGATGACACAGGGTTCCAGAACAATAAAGCAGCATTCCCTGATGACACAGGGTTCCAGAACAATAAAGCAGCATTCCCTGATGACACAGGGTTCCAGAACAATAAAGCAGCATTCCCTGATGACACAGGGTTCCAGAACAATAAAGCAGCATTCCCTGATGACACAGGGTTCCAGAACAATAAAGCAGCATTCCCTGATGATGACAATAAAGCAGGGTTCCCTGAGAACAGGGTTCCAGAAAGCAAGCAGCATTCCCTGATGACACAGGGTTCCAGAACAATAAAGCAGCATTCCCTGATGACACAGGGTTCCAGAACAATAAAGCAGCATTCCCTGATGACACAGGGTTCCAGAACAATAAAGCAGCATTCCCTGATGACACAGGGTTCCAGAACAATAAAGCAGCATTCCCTGATGACACAGGGTTCCAGAACAATAAAGCAGCATTCCCTGATGACACAGGGTTCCAGAACAATAAAGCAGCATTCCCTGATGACACAGGGGTTCCAGAACAATAAAGCAGCATTCCCTGATGACACAGGGTTCCAGAACAATAAAGCAGCATTCCCTGATGACACAGGGTTCCAGAACAATAAAGCAGCATTCCCTGATGACACAGGGTTCCAGAACAATAAAGCAGCATTCCCTGATGACACAGGGTTCCAGAACAATAAAGCAGCATTCCCTGATGACACAGGGTTCCAGAACAATAAAGCAGCATTCCCTGATGACACAGGGTTCCAGAACAATAAAGCAGGTTTCCCTGATGACACAGAACAATAAAGCAGCATTCCCTGAGAACAGGGTTCCAGAACAATAAAGCAGCATTCCCTGATGACACAGGGTTCCAGAACAATAAAGCAGATTCCCTGATGACACAGGGTTCCAGAACAATAAAGCAGCATTCCCTGATGACACAGGGTTCCAGAACAATAAAGCAGCATTCCCTGATGACACAGGGTTCCAGAACAATAAAGCAGCATTCCAGATGATGACACAGGGTTCCAGAACAATAAAGCAGCATCCCTGATGACACAGGGTTCCAGAACAATAAAGCAGCATTCCCTGATGACACAGGGTTCCAGAACAATAAAGCAGCATTCCCTGATGACACAGGGTTCCAGAACAATAAAGCAGCATTCCCTGATGACACAGGGTTCCAGAACAATAAAGCAGCATTCCCTGATGACACAGGGTTCCAGAACAATAAAGCAGCATTCCCTGATGACAGGGGGTTCCAGAACAATAAAGCAGCATTCCCTGATGACACAGGGTTCCAGAACAATAAAGCAGCATTCCCTGATGACACAGGGTTCCAGAACAATAAAGCAGCATTCCCTGATGACACAGGGTTCCAGAACAATAAAGCAGCATTCCCTGATGACACAGGGTTCCAGAACAATAAAGCAGCATTCCCTGATGACACAGGGTTCCAGAACAATAAAGCAGCATTCCCTGATGACACAGGGTTCCAGAACAATAAAGCAGCATTCCCTGACACAGGGTTCCAGAACAATAAAGCAGCATTCCCTGATGACACAGGGTTCCAGAACAATAAAGCAGCATTCCCTGATGACACAGGGTTCCAGAACAATAAAGCAGCATTCCCTGATGACACAGGGTTCCAGAACAATAAAGCAGCATTCCCTGATGACACAGGGTTCCAGAACAATAAAGCAGCATTCCCCTGATGACACAGGGTTCCAGAACATAAAGCAGCATTCCCTGATGACACAGGGTTCCAGAACAATAAAGCAGCATTCCCTGATGACACAGGGTTCCAGAACAATAAAGCAGCATTCCCTGATGACACAGGGTTCCAGAACAATAAAGCAGCATTCCCTGATGACACAGGGTTCCAGAACAATAAAGCAGCATTCCCTGATGACACAGGGTTCCAGAACAATAAAGCAGCATTCCCTGATGACACAGGGTTCCAGAACAATAAAGCAGCATTCCCTGATGACACAGGGTTCCAGAACAATAAAGCAGCATTCCCTGATGACACAGGGTTCCAGAACAATAAAGCAGCATTCCCTGATGACACAGGGTTCCAGAACAATAAAGCAGCATTCCCTGATGACACAGGGTTCCAGAACAATAAAGCAGCATTCCCTGATGACACAGGGTTCCAGAACAATAAAGCAGCATTCCCTGATGACACAGGGTTCCAGAACAATAAAGCAGCATTCCCTGATGACACAGGGTTCCAGAACAATAAAGCAGCATTCCCTGATGACACAGGGTTCCAGAACAATAAAGCAGCATTCCCTGATGACACAGGGTTCCAGAACAATAAAGCAGCATTCCCTGATGACACAGGGTTCCAGAACAATAAAGCAGCATTCCCTGATGACACAGGGTTCCAGAACAATAAAGCAGCATTCCCTGATGACACAGGGTTCCAGAACAATAAAGCAGGATTCCCTGATGACACAGGGTTCCAGAACAATAAAGCAGCATTCCCTGATGACACAGGGTTCCAGAACAATAAAGCAGCATTCCCTGATGACACAGGGTTCCAGAACAATAAAGCAGCATTCCCTGATGACACAGGGTTCCAGAACAATAAAGCAGCATTCCCTGATGACACAGGGTTCCAGAACAATAAAGCAGCATTCCCTGATACACAAGCAATAAAGCATTCCCTGATGACACAGGGTTCCAGAACAATAAAGCAGCATTCCCTGATGACACAGGGTTCCAGAACAGGCAGTTCCTGATGACACAGGGTTCCAGAACAATAAAGCAGCATTCCCTGATGACACAGGGTTCCAGAACAATAAAGCAGCATTCCCTGATGACACAGGGTTCCAGAACAATAAAGCAGCATTCCCTGATGACACAGGGTTCCAGAACAATAAAGCAGCATTCCCTGATGACACAGGGTTCCAGAACAATAAAGCAGCATTCCCTGATGACACAGGGTTCCAGAACAATAAAAGCAGCATTCCCTGATGACACAGGGTTCCAGAACAATAAAGCAGCATTCCCTGATGACACAGGGTTCCAGAACAATAAAGCAGGATTCTTTGATGACACAGGGTTCCAGAAACAATAAAGCAGGATTCCCTGATGACACAGGGTTCCAGAACAATAAAGCAGCATTCCCTGATGACACAGGGTTCCAGAACAATAAAGCAGGATTCCCTGATGACACAGGGTTCCAGAACAATAAAGCAGGATTCCCTGATGACACAGGGTTCCAGAACAATAAAGCAGGATTCCCTGATGACACAGGGTTCCAGAACAATAAAGCAGGATTCTCTGATGACACAGGGTTCCAGAACAATAAAGCAGGATTCCCTGATGACACAGGGTTCCAGAACAATAAAGCAGGATTCTTTGATGACACAGGGTTTCAGAACAATAAAGCAGGATTCTTTGATGACAAAGGTTTCAGAACAATAAAGCAGGACTCTTTGATGACACAGGGTTTCAGAACAATAAAGCAAGTTTATTCAAAATTCCAGAAACAGGCAAAAATAATCCCAGATCAATCAATCAATCACAAATCAATATCACCAATTGATGATAAGCACAAATTAACCTTGGATTAAATTGAGAGATTCCTTTAGCGCCCAAAACTAAACCCTTATTAGGGTGTACCAATAAAATATTTTTTTGTCTATTACAATTTTAGGACAAGCACATTATTTAATAACAAGAAAAAACGTGTTATTACCTTCTACAAATTATAAACAGCTTTTTGTCTCCCCCCGCAGGATGCTCAGTCCCTCAGTTGGCGTCTAAAAAACGAACAGCTACTTTAACACACTTCTATCAATGAGGTAACCTTACGGGTTCCTCCTAGAATTGTACTTTAACACTTTAAGAATAAAAACAAAGTATAATACAAATCTAAATGCATCTTAAGCTAAAAAGCTACAGCAAAAATCTTTCTCCAGCAGACGACGGGTTCTTCTAGCAAGCTCAAAGATAGTCGTAGCCTTCCCAAAAATCCTTCCTCCTTTATACCCTAATGCCCTCTTCTGTCGTCGTGACTACCACCTGCTCCAATGACGCCTTCGGTGGTTAACACCTAATGCGTCCACCTTCTCAAAAGGGGCTTTTTCAGCCCCCACTAACCTCCACTTTTTCTCACCTAGGCAGGACACATGCTTCAACCTCGTTGCTGCTCTGACCCGGGGATTTCCTGATTTAAGCTAACATCCTTAATATACTTAATTAACATAAACTTCTTATAACATAAATGTTTCTAACATGAACCTTTGCTATTCCCTTCACCTTCCTTAACTCAATTCTAATCTTACTCCAGCCTAATTTATTACTCCACCATTATATAATCTCATTATCAACCTCCGACAGGCGCTAAGGCCTTGTCCTCTAAGCCTAATCAAACATAGTCTATATGCATCACACCTTAAAGCAAACAACATTATAACACTCCTAACCAGCTTACTGCATTACTTTAATCCCCCTTTAATATTTCCCAATGTTTTCAACTTTTAACATTTCATATATTTAACCTTTAATTATTATTGCAATAAATTCCAGTCCCAATTAATTTCTTATTCTCTTTAGTCAATGTCAATTCTCCCTCAATGTTCCTCCTTCTTTGTGTTCCATGTATGAGTGAAAGTGAAACTTCTTCCTGAGTGTTTGTGTGTGTGTGTGGGTGTATGCAAGTGGGTCCTCCCTACCTCCCTATGCCCTCTGTCACAGAAAACTGAGCCTCAACATACTATTCTTGACACAGGAAAGAATCTCAGTCTACCTCTGTACATTACCAAACAGGAAAGAACTTCAGTCTAGGAAAGAACCTGTTTGGTAACAGCTAGCTACTTAGCTAAACAATGGAAGGTGCGCAATCTATTGCTACAAAGCTAGCTGGCTAGTTAGCTGTAGCTATTCTGTAAGCTACCTTGACGTACTAGAAAGTAATGTAAACAAGTAATATATAGAAACGTGGTTTATTATCATCTGAAGCAATTTGGTTTATCCTGTCTTGATTGAGGAAGTAATATTTTGCTATCTCACAACATGAAAGTAGTCCCGTGTAGCTCAGTTGGTAGAGCATGGCGTTTGCAACGCCAGGGGTTGTGGGTTCGTTTCCCATGGGGGACCAGTATGAAAGAAAAAAAAAAGTTATGCCCTCACTAACTGTAAGTCGCTCTGGATAAGAGCGTCTGCTAAATGACTTAAATGTAAATGTCACATTACCATACAGGAAAGAACCTCAGTTTACCTCTGTTCTTAACCAAACAGGGAAACCACATTTATGTTCTATTTCTTCTTGTAGACATAAATAATTAACATTTTAGTCATTCAACTAATATCCAGAGCGGCGTACTGTCAGTTCATTCAACTAATCTTGGTAACCCAGAACAAAAATCATAATTGATGTTACGTGCGTCTGTCCACGAGAGATAAGTACAAAACAACCATATACGGTCATTGTAAGGAACCCCTTTTTCTTCAAAAATAACTATCTGCAGAATCAGATACCAGGAAGGAAATACAAGTAGGAGTGAAGAAACGTGAGATGAATTCCTGTCCCTCCCTCAGGGGCTGATCTCATAAGTGGCTCTCAGACGTAGTGTGAAGTTCCCTGGCAGCCCTCGTCTGATCAGTTCCTCGCGGAGCTGGAACCAGAACACACGCAGTGATTATCAGGTAGAGCTGAGGAGAAACCTGTCGTTAGCTGACTATGAACCTGTCTGATCTGACAGTGAGACTGACCTGCTGTAAGACCACGTTTCTGATGTAATCATCTGTTAGTGTGATCAGAGAGGACAGTTTTATCCTCAGTCCAACAATGTATCCTGTGGATACACAGTCAAAATTACTACAACACACACACACACACATTATTTTTAAAATTTGAAAAAAAGTTAATATTGTACTTACTAGGCCCAATGATGTTTAATGTATTGACCACATTATTGGTTGTGAGATTGGTGGTTGGGTTTGTACTTAAAGTTGTGGTCATTGTGGTAGTTGTGTTAGATGCGTTCACTGTGTTAGATGTGTTCACTGTGATAGGTGTTCACTGTGTTAGGTGTGTTCACTGTGTTACATGTGTTAGTGTTAGATGTGTTCACTGTGATAGGTTTGTTCACTGTGTTAGATGTGTTCACTGTGTTAGATGTGTTCACTGTGTTAGATGTGTTCACTGTGGTAGGTGTGGGTGCTGTGGTAGTTGTGGTTGCGTGTGTACTGAAATTTGTGGGTGCGGTTGTGAGTTCAGTAGTTGGTTGGGTGGTAGTTGGAAGTGCAGTTGCATTCTGTGTGGTTCTGATCGCTGCAGCACAAAGACAGACAGACAAGACAAAGATTGGTTGATTGATTGGTAATTGTCTCAAACATGCATTTCAACTAGCATCTGTAAGTGACAGTGAGACTACCAGAACACCAGAAAGGGGATCAATAACATCAAGAGAACATGCTGTAGTTATACTGTACCCACCGCTTGTGTTTCCAACACTGACGATCACACAGCGCAGCTCAGAGTGATACTTGGAACTGACAAGATCAACAGAGAACATCTGTTACACTGTTCAGATCTTTGCTTAAACAGCATTTTAATCAAACATTTCAAAACCAAACAAACCACATACCATTGGTTTTAATAAAGCATTACAAAACCAAACAAACATTTTACATTTACATTTTAGTCATTTAGCAGACGCTCTTATCCAGAGCGACTTACAGGAGCAATTAGGGTTAAGTGCCTTGCTCAAGGCACATTTACGTCATTTAGCAGACGCTCTTACCCAGAGCGACTTACAAATTGGTGCAATCACCCTATAGCCAGTGGGATAACCACTTTACACACTTTTTTTTTTTTTTTTTTTTTTTTTTTTTAAATATTATTATTATTATTATCTTATTTATTTATTTTAAAAAAAATTTTTGGGGGGGGTAGAAGGATTACTTTATCCTATCCCAGGTATTCCTTAAAGAGGTGGGGTTTCAAATGTCTCCGGAAGGTGGTGAGTGACACATACCATTGGTTTTAATGAACCATTACAAAACCAAACAAACCACATACCATTGGTTTTAATAAACGCATTACAAAACCAAACAAACCACATACCATTGGTTTTAATAAAGCATTACAAAACCAAACAAACCACATACCATTGGTTTTAAAAGCATTACAAAACCAAACATACATACCATTGGTTTTAATAAAGCATTACAAAACCAAACAAACCACATACCATTGGTTTTAATAAACCATTACAAAACCAAACAAACCACATACCATTGGTTTTAATAAACCATTAAAAAAAAAACACATACCATTGACGGGAAAGGGAAGGAACCTAGTCAGTTGCACAACTGAATGCATTCAACCAAAATGTTTCTACGTTTACATTTAACTGATAGTCTTGATAGTAGGCTACAGAAATGCTGGATTAAACAAGTTTTCAGTTGAAGTTATTTTTTTGCCTTAATTTAATCAGGTAAGTCATTGGAACACACTATATTGTGCAGTAAGTTTCCAGTTTAAATGGCTGCAGACTGACCTGTCGTTCACTCCCTGAGCTATGAAGCACACAGGATAGTACCCTCCCTCCTCATCCTCAGTGGGCGTCCATCTTAGAAGGGACTCTCCTGGGACAGTGGTCTCTGTGATACTGGAAGGTCCACTCAGCAACAGCTCTGAAACCCTTATACACACAGGGAGAAAAAAATACAGTCATTTTTATTTTGTATTATTTTATTATGAACCCCATTTATTATTTAGCATTGTCACTTTAACTCTACCTACATGTACATATTACCTAAATTACCTCGACTAACCGGTGTCCCCCGCACATTGACTCTGTACCGGTACCCCCTGTATATAGCCTCCCTACTGTTATTTCCCATTGACTCTGTACCGGTACCCCCTGTATATAGCCTCCCTACTGTTATTTCCCATTGACTCTGTACCCCCTGTACCCCCTGTATATAGCCTCCCTACTGTTTATTTCCCATTGACTCTGTACCGGTACCCCCTGTATATAGCCTCCCTACTGTTATTTCCCATTGACTCTGTACCGGTACCCCCCTGTATATAGCCTCCCTACTGTTATTTCCCATTGACTCTGTACCGGTACCCCCTGTATATAGCCTCCCTACTGTTATTTCCCATTGACTCTGTACCGGTACCCCCCTGTATATAGCCTCCTACTACTGTTATTTCCCCATTGACTCTGTACCGGTACCCCCCCCTGTATATAGCCTCGCTACTGTTATTTCCCATTGACCTCTGTTACCCATTGACTCTGTACCCCCTGTATATAGCCTCCCTACTGTTATTTCCCATTGACTCTGTACCGGTACCCCCTGTATATAGCCTCCCTACTGTTATTTCCCATTGACTCTGTACCGGTACCCCCCTTATTTCCCATTGACTCTGTACCGGTACCCCTGTATATAGCCTCCCTACTGTTTTCCCATTCCCGGTACCCCCTGTATATAGCCTCCCTACTGTTATTTCCCATTGACTCTGTACCGGTACCCCCTGTATATAGCCTCCCTACTGTTTATTTCCCATTGACTCTGTACCAGTACCCCCTGTATATAGCCTCCCTACTGTTATTTCCCATTGACTCTGTACCGGTACCCCCTGTATATAGCCTCTGTACCTACCCCCTGTATTTCCCTACTTTATTTCCCATTGACTCTGTACCGGTACCCCCACCTGTATATAGCCTCCCTACTGTTATTTCCCATTGACTCTGTACCGGTACCCCCTGTATATAGCCTCCCTACTGTTATTTCCCATTGACTCTGTACCGGTACCCCCTGTATATAGCCTCCCTACTGTGTATTTCCCATTGACTCTGTACCGGTACCCCCTGTATATAGCCTCCCTACTGTTATTTCCCATTGACTCTGTACCGGTACCCCCCTATATAGCCTCCTACTATTGACTGTTTATTTCCCATTGACTCTGTACCCCCTGTATATATAGCCTCCCTACTGTTATTTCCCATTGACTCTGTACCGGTACCCCTGTATATAGCCTCCCTACTGTTATTTCCCATTGACTCTGTACCGGTACCCCCCTGTATATAGCCTCCCTACTGTTATTTCCCCATTGACTCTGTACCAGTACCCCCTGTATATAGCCTCCCTACTGTTATTTCCCATTGACTCTGTACCCCACCCCCCCTGTATATAGCCTCCATACTGTTATTTCCCATTGACTCTGTACCGGTACCCCCTGTATATAGCCTCCCTACTGTTATTTCCCATTGACTCTGTACCGGTACCCCCTGTATATAGCCTCCCTACTGTTATTTCCCATTGACTCTGTACCGGTGCCCCCCTGTATATAGCCTCGCTACTGTTGTTTTATTTTACTCCTGCTCTTGTTGGTTAAGGGCTTGTCAGTAAGCATTTCACTGTCAGGTCTACACCTGTTGTATTCGGCGCATGTCACAAATAAAATGTGATTTGATTTGATTTAAGCAGCAGCTACACTTCCTGGGATTCACACAAAACATAAAACATGACATTATACGTAACATTAATAGACAAGAAAAGCTCAAGGACAGAATTACATAACTTCAAAATCGGAAATAAAAAAAAAAGTACAATCCTGTATTGAAATAGAATATATTAAACATTGTAGCTAAAAATAGCATGAATAAAGCTGACATGATTCCTGATATGTACAATATGTATTTATGTATTGACTGTACATGCCAGATCAGGAACCATATCAGTTTATGTATTGCCAGAGCAGCAGTGGCGATGCGTCATTCATTTTGAGCCCCACCTGTTTTTAGTTTTGCATGTTATTTTGACATTAATCAGTTTGCAAAAATATTGAGTTAATAAAGCCACATACAAACATGATCTCTTTTTTCTTTTTGCTTTTAAAACGCAGGTGTTTCAGCTCAGTGCTTTCTGTGGTGGTGGGGGCAACCAGCGGAAATACAGAGCGTAGGGAGTCGGTAATGTTCTCTAGTTGCGCCGTGATTGGCTCAATGTTCTGTCACTCATGGGGACACTACGTCACCGCAAAATCTACGGGGAGAGCTCGAAAATTCAAGCCCCCTTGGGTGCTGCCATAGAGTTACATTAGAAAGTGCCCATCCAAGAAGGCTCAAGGTCATTGTCCACAGATAAAATGACGTCAAAACACGTTATATCTACAGTAGCTTTGATTGGACGGATCATGTCAACATCATACTTTCAAAATCTTAGCTAGCAGTCATCATCATGAATCAAGTCGACAATCTACTGGCAAATCCTTTTCAATCCTTGTCATAAAACATCTCGGTGCTCATCGGCCATCGGACATAGACATTACACAACAAGTCGTAAAGCAATCACTATTTTGCTTCCCTGCCTGCTATTCGGTGGAGAGGGTGTGTGGTCCAAGTCTGGGTTTAAGGATTTAAAACATCTGTCTTAAAGGGTCTCGACCAACCAATTTTTAAGGGTACATCAAACACGATCCAAAACAAACTTTTGGATTGTATATATGAAGTGTCCAGTGATGCTATAGATAAGGAGGTGTCTGATACTCCTTTTGCGTCTGTACAGGCAGACGAGACCACTGACGTCTCCTGTAAATCACAGATGCTGCGCTACATGTTACCAGACAACAGTGAGGTTTCTGTAGAGGTGAAGGACAAAACTGGTCAAACACCATCAAACAAGTCCTCGCGCCACTGAATGTCAAGGAGAAGCTGGTTGCACAAACCTTCGACAGGGCAGCGGTGATGAGTGGTAATGTACGTGGTGTCAATCCAGCATGACTGATCTGTTACGGCATCCTGAGATGCACACTCCATAGAATCACTCCTTTCCAGACTTTGATTACAAAGTAATTGAAAAGTTTCAGAGAGAAACTTTTCCACCCTTAAAAGGATAAAACCTTCATACGCAACTCCATGGGCCAGAAAAGGTTAAATGCATTGGCCATGCTGTCAATCCAACTTCATCCATGTTCAAGACTTTGATTACAAAGTAATTGAAAAGTTTGCCCACAAGAAGGATTGTGTTCAGTGAGCACATAAATTGTGAGTCATAAATACAGTGCCTTCGGAAAGTATTCAGACCCATTGACTTTTTCCACATTTTGTTACGTTACAGCCTTATTCTAAAATGGATTTAAAAACAAACATTCCTCAGCAATCTACACACAATACCCCATAATGACAAAGCGAAAACAGGTTTTTAGAAATGTTTGCAAATTGATTAAACATAAAAAACGGAAATACCTTATTTACATAAGTATTCAGACCCTTTGCTATGACATTCGAAATTGAGCCCAGGTGCATCCTGTTTCCATTGATCATTCTTGAGATGTTTCTACAACTTGATTGGAGTCTGCCTGTGGTAAATTCAATTGATTGGACATGATTTGGAAAGGCACACACCTGTCTATATAAGGTCCCACAGATGACAGTGCATTTCAGAGCAAAAACCAAGCCATGAGGTCGAAGGAATTGTCTGTAGAGCTCCGTGTCAGGATTGTGTCGAGGCACAGATCTGGGAAGGGTACCAAAAAATTTCTACAGCATTGAAGGTCCCCAAGAACACAGTGGCCTCTATCATTCTAAAATGGAAGAAGTTTGGAAACACCAAGACTCTTCCTAGAGCTGGCCACCCGGCCAAACTGAGCAATCGGGGGAGAAGGGCCTTGGTCAGAGAGGTGACCAAGAACCCGATGGTTACTCTGACAGAGCTCCAGAGTTCCTCTGTGGAGATGGAAGAACCTTCCAGAAGGACAACCATCTATGCAGCACTCCACCAATCAGGCCTGTATGGTAGAGTGCTCAGGACCTCAGATTGGGGTTAAGGTTCACCTTCCAACAGGACAACGACCCTAAGCACACAGCCAAGACAATGCAGGAGTGGCTTTGGGACAAGTCTCTGAATATCCTTGAGTGGCCCAGCCAGAGCCCAGACTTGAACCCAATCTAACATCTCTGGAGAGACTTGAAAATAGCTGTGCAGCAACGCTCCCCATCCAACCTGACAGAGCTTGTGAGGATCTGCAGAGAAGAATGGGAGAAACTCCCCAAATACAGGTGTGCCAAGCTTGTAGCGTCATACCCAAGAAGACTCAAGGCTGTAATCGCCGACAAATATGCTTCAACAAATTACAGAGTAAAGGGTCTGAATACTTATGTAAATGTCATATTTCAGTTTATTTATTTTTTATTTATAAGCAAACATTTCTAAAAACCTGTTTTTGCTTTGTCATTATGGGGTATTGTGTGTAGATTGATGAGGGAAAGAAACAATTTAATCTATGTTAGAATAAGGCTGTAACCTAACAAAATGTGGAAAAAGTCAAGGGGTCTGAATACTTTCCAAAGGCACTATGTCTAGTATGCTGCCGCATAAGTTATGTAAAATACCTGGGAGATATGTATACTGTAGCTAAGAAAGCAATACTAAGAGTATTAAGCAGTTAGTAGCCCATGTGCCTCACCCTAAGAATGTAGTCCCTTTCCCCCTTTAGAACATAGCCTTCCTTGGCGTACACATCACTGACAAACTGAAATGGTCCACCCACGCAGACAGTGTGGTGAAGATTGCACAACAGAGCCTCTTCAACCTCAGGAGGCTGAATAAATTTGGCTTGGCACCTAAAACCCTCACAAACTTTTATAGATGCACAATTGAGATTATCCTGTCGGGCTGTATCACCGCCTGGTACGGCAACTGCACCGCCCACAACTGCAAGGCTCTCCAGAGGGTGGTGCGGTCTGCACATCGCATTACCGGGGACAAAGTACCCGCCCTCCAGGACACATACAGCACCCAATGTCACAGGAAGGCCAAAAAGATCATCAAGGACATCAACCACCCGAGCCACTGCCTGTTCACCCCGCTATCATCCAGAAGGCGAGGTCAGTACAGGTGCATCAAAGCTGGGACAGAGAGACTGAAAAACAGCTTCTATCTCAAGGCCATCAGACTGTTAAATAGCCATCACTAGCACATTAGAGGCTGCTGCTGCCTATTGAAATCACTGGCCACTTTAAGAAATGGAACACTAGTCACTTTAATAATGTTTACATATCTTGCATTACTCATCTCATATGTATATACTGTATTCTATATATTCTACTGTATCTTAGTCCATGCCGCTCTGTCATTGCTCATCCTTATATGTATATATTCTTAATTCCATTCCTTACTTAGATTTGTGTGTATTGGGTAAATGTTGTGAAATTTTACATTTACATTTTAGTCATTTAGCAGACGCTCTTATCCAGAGCGACTTACAGGAGCGATTACGGTTAAGTGCCTTGCTCAAGGGCACATCGACAGATTTTTCAACCTAGTCGGCTGGGGGATTAGAACCAGCGACCTTTCGGTTACTGGCACAACGCTCTTAACCACTAAGCCACCTGCTGCCAATTGTTAGATATTATTTGTTAGCTATTATTGCACTGTCGGAGCTAGAAGCACAAGCATTTCGCTACACCCGCATTAACATCTGCTAAACACGTGTATGTGACAAATAAAATTTGATTTGATTTGATTTACTGTTCTGACTTGGTGGTGCACATGTAGCCTATAGCCTGTTTTAGAGAAATCTCATCAACGAATATTGTAAGAGCTTTCATTGTCTGCTTATGTGCCTCCATTATTTATCCTACGGTTCTGACTTGGTGTACAGGGAGAACACTGTAAGAACGGCCCATGTTCTGAATTATGTCGCTGTCCATTTCAAAAGTGCTGAACAAATAGTTGGCATATAGGCTACATCCGTCTCAGCTCGCTCGTGTCTTAATCGAAATTACGGCCTCTTAACCGCTTACCATCATATATGCAGGTAGTGGGATCTCATGAGTAACTTAATCATATTAAGACCTAGACAACCATGTTGGAATGATGCCTAACTAATCAATTAAGACCTTTTCAACCTTTGAGGGTTATCCTTAGCTCTGGTGCTTTTCTCCAAGAGGAGGGTGGTGAGAGAGTTCCTAACTAATCAATTAAGACCTAGACAACCAGGTGAGGGGAGGTCCTAACTAATCAATTAAGACCTAGACAACCAGGTGAGGGGAGGTCCTAACTAATCAATTAAGACCTAGACAACCAGGTGAGGGGAGGTCCTCACTAATCAATTAAGACCTAGACAACCAGGTGAGGGGATGTCCTAACTAATCAATTAAGACCTAGACAACCAGGTGAGGGGAGGTCCTAACTAATCAATTAAGACCTAGACAACCAGGTGAGGGGAGGTCCTAACTAATCAATTAAGACCTAGACAACCAGGTGAGGGGAGGTCCTAACTAATCAATTAAGACCTAGACAACCAGGTGAGGGGAGGTCCTAACTAATCAATTAAGACCTAGACAACCAGGTGAGGGGAGGTCCTAACTAATCAATTAAGACCTAGACAACCAGGTGAGGGGAGGTAGGGTCCTAACTAATCAATTAAGACCTAGACAACCAGGTGAGGGGAGGTCCTAACTAATCAATTAAGACCTAGACAACCAGGTGGGGGAGGTCCTAACTAATCAATTTAAGACCTAGACAACCAGGGGAGGGGAGGCCATAAGCTAATCAATTAAGACCTAGACAACCAGGTGAGGGGATGTCCTAACTAATCAATTAAGACAGGATGACAACCAGGTGAGGGTTGGTCCTAACTAATCAATTAAGACCTAACAACCATTAGTGAGGGGAGGTCCTAACTAATCAATTAAGACCTAGACAACCAGGTGAGGGGAGGTCCTAACTAATCAATTAAGACGACTAGACAACCAGGTGAGGGGAGGTCCTAACTAATCAATTAAGACCTAGCACAACCAGGTGAGGGGAGGTCCTAACTAATCAATTAAGACCTAGACAACCAGGTGAGGGGAGGTCCTAACTAATCAATTAAGACCTAGACAACCAGGTGAGGGGAGGTCCTAACTAATCAATTAAGACCTAGACAACCAGGTGAGGGGAGGTCCTCACTAATCAATTAAGACCTAGACAACCAGGTGAGGGGAGGTCCTCACTAATCAATTAAGACCTAGACAACCAGTGTGAGGGAGGTCCTAACTAATCAATTAAGACCTAGACACAACCAGGTGAGGGGAGGTCCTAACTAATCAATTAAGACCAGACAACCAGGGAGGGGAGGTCCTAACTAATCAATTAAGTCCTAAAGACAACCAGAGGCAGTGAGGGGCAGTCCTACTAATCAATTAAGACCTAGACAACCAGGTGAGGGGAGGGTCCTAACTAATCAATTAAGACCTAGACAACCAGGTGAGGGGAGGTCCTAACTAATCAATTAAGACCTAAACAACCAGGTGAGGGGAGGTCCTAACTAATCAAGGTGAGACCTAGACAACCAGGTGAGGGGAGGTCCTAACTAATCAATTAAGGGGACCTAGACAACCAGGTGAGGGGAGGTCCTAACTAATCAATTAAGACCTAGGGACAACCAGGTGAGGGAGGTCCTAACTAATCAATTAAGACCTAGACAACCAGGTGAGGGGAGGTCCTAACTAATCAATTAAGACCTAGACAAACCAGGTGAGGGAGGTCCTAACTAATCAATTAAGACCTAGACAACCAGGTGAGGGGAGGTCCTAACTAATCAATTAAGACCTAGACAACCCAAAGGTGAGGGAGAGTCCTAACTAATCAATTAAGACCTAGACAACCAGGTGAGGGGAGTTCCTAACTAATCAATTAAGACCTAGCAACCAGGTAAGGGGAGTTCCTAACTAATCAATTAAGACCTAGACAACCAGGTGAGGGGAGGTCCTAACTAATCAATTAAGACCTAGACAACCAGGTGAGGGGAGGTCCTAACTAATCAATTAAGACCTAGACAACCAGGTGAGGGGAGGTCCTAACTAATCAATTAAGACGTAGACAACCAGGTGAGGGGGAGGTCCTAACTAATCAATTAAGACCTAGACAACCAGGGTGAGGGGAGGTCCTCACTAATCAAGCGTTAAGACTAGAAGAACCAGGTGAGGGGATGTCCTAACTAATCAATTAAGACCTAGACAACAGGTGAGGGGAGGTCCTAAACTAATCAATTAAGACCTAGACAACCAGGTGAGGGGAGGTCCTAAACTAATCAATTAAGACATAGTCCTACCAGGTGAGGGGAGGTCCTAACTAATCAATTAAGACCTAGACAACCAGGTGGTGGGGAGGTCCTAACTAATCAATTAAGACCTAGTCCTAACCAGGTGGGGGAGGTCCTAACTAATCAATTAAGACCTAGACAACCAGGTGAGGGGAGGTCCTAAGTAATCAATTAAGGACCTAGACAACCAGGTGCAGGGAGGTCCTAACTAATCAATTAAGACCTAGACAACCAGAAGTGAGGGGAGGTCCTAAACTAATCAATTAGAGACTAGACAACCAGGTGAGGGGAGGTCCTAACTAATCAATTAAGACCTAGACAACCAGGTGAGGGAGGTCCTAACTAATCAATTAAGACCTAGACAGACAAGGTGAGGGGAGGTCCTAACTAAAGGGGAAGACCTAGAGAACCAGGTGAGGGGAGGGTCCTAACTAATCAATTAGAGACCCTAGACAGTCCAGGTAAAGGGGAGGTCCTAACTAATCAATTAAGGTGCTAGTCCAAACCGGTGAGGGGACAAGGTCCTCGCTAATCAATTAAGAACTAGACAACCAGGTGACAAGGTCCTAACTAATAAAGGGGAGAGAGAGACAACAAGGTGAGGGGAGGTCCCTAGCTAATCTTAAACCTAGGACAAGAGGTGAGGACAAGTTGCAGTCCTAATCAATTAAGACCTAGACAACCAGGTGAGCGAGTCCCTAACTAATCAATTAAGACCTAGACAACCAGGTGAGGGGAGGTCCTAACTAATCAATTAAGACCTAGACAACCAGGTGAGGCGAGGTCCTAACTAATCAATTAAGACCTAGACAAACCAGGTGAGGGGAGTTCCTAAACTAATCAATTAAGTCCTAGAAGGGTGAGGGGAGGTCCTAACTAATCAATTAAGACCTAGACAACCAGGAGAGGGGAGGTCCTAACTAATCAATTAAGACCTAGACAACCAGGTGAGGGGAGAGGTCCTAACTAATCAATTAAGACCTAGACAACCAGGTGAGGGGCTTGTCCTAACTAATCAATTAAGACCTAGACAACCAGGTGAGGGGAGGTCCTAACTAATCAATTAAGACTAGACAACCAGGTGAGGGGAGGTCCTAACTAATCAATTAAGGACCTAGACAACCAGGTGAGAGGGAGGTCCTAACTAATCAATTAAGACCTAGACAAAAAGGTGAGGGGAGGTCCTAACTAATCAATTAAGACCTAGACAACCAGGTGAGGGGAAGGTCCTCCTAATCAATTAAGACCTAGACAACCAGGTGAGGGGATGGGTCCTAGCTAATCAATTAAGACCTAGACAACCAGGTGAGGGGAGGTCCTAGCTAATCAATTAAGACCTAGACAACCAGGTGAGGGGAGGTACTAACTAATCAATTAAGACCTAGACAACCAGGTGAGGGGAATGGGTTTTCCTAAATCATCAATTAAGACCTAGACAACAAGGTGAGGGAGGTCCTAACTAATCAAATTAAGACCTAGACAACCAGATGAGGGGAGGTCCTAACTAATCAATTAAGACCTAGACAACCAGGTGAGGCGACCTAGGTCCTAAACATAATCAATTAAGACCTAGACAACCAGGTGAGGGGAGTTCCTAACTAATCAATTAAGACCTAGACACTGACAGGTGAGGGGAGGTCCTAACTAATCAATTAAGACCTAGACAACCAGGTGAAAGATAGGTTCCTAACTAATCAATTAAGACCTAGACAACCAGGTGAGGGGAGTTCCCTAACAATAATCAATCCTAAGACCTAGACAACCAGGTGAGGGGAGGTCCTAAATAATCAATTAAGACCTAGACAACCAGGTGAGGGGAGGTCCTAACTAATCAATTAGAAGACCTAGACAACCAGGTGAGGGGAGGTCCTAACTAATCAATCCTAAAGGGGAGACCAGGTGACAAGGTGAGGTCCTAACTAATCAATTAAGACCTAGACAAGGTGCAGGTGAGAGGGAGGTCCTAGCTGCAGTCCTAAAGACCTAGAGAGGTGAAGACAAGGTGCTAACCTAAAGGGGATTAAAGACCTAGACAACCAGGTGAGGGGAGGGGCAGTCCTAAAGGGGAGATTAAGACCTAGAAGTCCCCTAAAGGTGAGAGAGGTGTCCTAAAGGGATCAATTAGAAACCTAGAAGGTGCAACAGGTGAGGGGAGGTCCTAACTAATCAATTAAGACCTAGAGGGGACCAGAAGACAAGGTGCAGTCCAAAAGGGGAGAGAGAGAAGACAGTCCCTAGGGGAGGTCCTAACTAATCAATCCTAAGACCTAGAAGACAAGGTCCAGGTGAGGGGAGGTCCTAACTAGACAAGGTGCAGTCCTAGACAACCAGGAGAAGGGAGGTCCTAACTAAAGGGTAATTAAGAGACCTAGACAACACAGGTGAGGGATGTCCTAACAAGGTGCAATTAAGACCTAGAGAGGTGAGGGGAGGTGCAGTCCTAAAGGGGACCTAGAGAACCAGGTGAAGGTGCCAGTTCCTAACTAATCAATAAGACAAGGTGCAGACAAAGAGGGTGAGGAAGACAAGGTGCAGTCCTTAAAGGGGAGAGAGAACCAGGTGAGGGGAGGTCCTAACTAATCAATTAAGACCTAGACAACCAGGTGAGGGAGAGGTCCTAAAATCAATTAGAGAAGACAAGGTAGACAACCAGGGGAGGTGAGGTCCTAACTAATGCATCCTAAAGACCTAGAGAAGACAGGTGCAGGTCCTAACTAAGGGGAGACCTAGACTAAAACCAGAAGGGGAGGTCCTAAAAAGGGGAAGAGAGAGACAACCAGGTGAGGGGAGGTCCAAGGTAATCAATTAAGACCTAGAGAACAAGTGCAGTGTTGAGGAGTCCTAAAGGTGCAGTCCTAAAGGGGAGAGAGACAACAAGCGTGCAGGTGAGGGCAGGTCCTAACTAAGACAATTAAGACCTAGACAACCCGGTGAGGGGAGGTGCAGTCGCTAATCAATTAAGAGAGAAGACTAGACAACCAGGTGAGGGAGAGAAGAGGTCAGTCCTAATCAATTAAGAGAGAAGACAAGGTGCAGGTCCTAAAGGGGAGAGAGAAGACAAGGTGCAACCAGGTGAGGGAGAGAGAAGAAAGGTGCAATTAAGGGGAGACAACCAAGACAAGGTGCAGTCCTAAAGGGGAGAATCAGACATATAAGACCTAGACAACCAGAGAGGGGAGGTCCTAACTAATCAATTAAGAGAGAAGACAAGAGGGGAGGTCCTAACTAGAGAATTAAGACAAGACAACCAGGTAAAGGGGAGAGAGGAGAAGACAAGGTGCAGTCCTAGACCTAGACAGAGAGGACAAGGTGCAGTCCTAAACTAATCAATTAAGAGAGGAGACAACCAGGTGAGAGAAGACAAGGTCCTAAAGGGAGAGAGAAGAAGACCTAGACAACCAGGTGCAGGGAGGGTCCTAAAATAAAGGGGAGACAAGGTGCTAGAAGAGAGATCAACAAGGTGAGGGGAGTTTCCTAAAGGGGAGAGAATTAAGACCTAGACAACCAGGAAGGACTAAGGTCCTAACTAATCAATTTAGAGAGAGAAGACCAGGTGCAGGGGAGGTCCTAACTAAGAGAGAAGACAAGGTGCAGTCCTAGAGGGGGAGAGAGAAGACAAGGTGCACTAATCAATAAAGGTGTCCTAAAGGGGTGAGGGACAGGTCCCTAAGGTGAATCAGAGTAAGACCTAAAGGGGAGAGAGAAGACAAGGTCCTAAATAATCAATTAAGGGGAGAGAGAAGGTGAGGGGAGGTCCTAAAATCAATTAAGAAGACAACAGGTGAAGGGGAGGTCCTAAAGGATCAGAGAAGACCTAGACAACCAGTCCAAAGGAGGAGAGAGAGAAGACAATTGGCAGTCCTAAACTAACTAGATTAGAGAACTTAAGATCAAGGTGCCCAGTCCTAAAGGGGAGAGAAAACCCAAGATTTAGGCTCTAAAGGTTATGAGAGAAGACACTTTGCAGTCCTAAAGGGGAGAGAGAGAAGACAAGGTGCAGTCCTAAAGGGGAGTGCTCAACAGTGCAGTCCAGGGGGGAGAGAGAGAAGCGACAGCAGTGCAGTCCTAAAGGGGGAGAGAGAAGACAAGGTGCAGTCCTAAAGGGGACAGGAGAGAAGGGGGGTCCACTAAAAGACAAACCAGAAGACAAAATGTTTGGGAATAAAAGTTACCAAGGTGCACGCTACAGGGTTGGAAAGCAAGGTGCAGTAAAATGGAGATGAGAATCAAATTCATTAGTTCTAAAGGCTGCAAGAAGGCAAGGGCAGTCCTATTGGGAGAGAGAAAGACAAGGTACTTATTCCTAAACTACCTAGATATAAAGTGCAACTCCTAAGAATCCAGGAGATATATATGTACCTCTCACTGCAAACTGAACAGGCAGTTTGCTGAGTGTATCGTTTGAAGTCCCGATAGAGAGATCCAAGGTGCATAGGAGGGAGAGAGATGGACTGAGTCGGGAAGTCCTCCATCATCATCTGAACTGCATATGTTCCAGTGGTATTACTGTTGCTCCAAAATGACAAGGTGCAGTCCTAAAGGGGAGAGAGAAGACAAGTTGCAGTCCTAAAGGGGAGAGAGAAGACAAGGTGCAGTCCTAAAGGGGAGAGAGAGAAGACAAGGTGCAGTCCTAAAAAAGGGGAGAGAGAAGACAAGGTGCAGTCCTAAAGGGGAGAGAGAAGACAAGGTGCAGTCCTAAAGGGGAGAGAGAGAAGACAAGGTGCAGTCCTAAAGGGGAGAGAGAGAAGACAAGGTGCAGTCCTAAAGAGGGGAGAGAGAGAAGACAAGGTGCAGTCCTAAAGGGGAGAGAGAAGACAAGGTGCAGTCCTAAAGGGGAGAGAGAGAAGACAAGGTGCAGTCCTAAAGGGGAGAGAGAGAAGACAAGGTGCAGTCCTAAAGGGAGAGAGAGAAGACAAGGTGCAGTCCTGCAGTCCTAGGGGAGAGAGAAGACAAGGTGCAGTCCTAAAGGGGAGAGAGAGAAGACAAGGTGCAGTCCTAAAGGGGAGAGAGAGAAGACAAGGTGCAGTCCTAAAGGGGAGAGAGAGAAGACAAGGTGCAGTCCTAAAGGGGAGAGAGAGAAGACAAGGTGCAGTCCTAAAGGGGAGAGAGAGAAGACAAGGTGCAGTCCTAAAGGGGAGAGAGAAGACAAGGTGCAGTCCTAAAGGGGAGAGAGACAAGACAAGGTGCAGTCCCTAAAGGGGAGAGAGAGAGAAGACAAGGTGCAGTCCTAAAGGGGAGAGAGAGAAGACAAGGTGCAGTCCTAAAGGGGAGAGAGAAGACAAGGTGCAGTCCTAAAGGGGAGAGAGAAGACAAGGTGCAGTCCTAAAGGGAGAGAGAGAGACAAGGTGCAGTCCTAAAGGGGAGAGAGAGAAGACAAGGTGCAGTCCTAAAGGGGAGAGAGAAGACAAGGTGCAGTCCTAAAGGGGAGAGAGAAGACAAGGTGCAGTCCTAAAGGGGAGAGAGAAGACAAGGTGCAGTCCTAAAGGGGAGAGAGAAGACAAGGTGCAGTCCTAAAGGGGAGAGAGAGACAAGAAGGTGCAGTGTCCTAAAGGGGAGAGAGAGAAGACAAGGTGCAGTCCTAGGTGCAAAAGTGTAGGAGGATGGCTGGGAAATCGCTGATTAAAACCTACATTTTATTATTTCAATCAGTTTACTGAGAATCTGGGGATTCGAATCAGTTTACTGAGAATCTGGGGATTTGAATCAGTTTACTGAGAATCTGGGGATTTGAATCAGTTTACTGAGAATCTGGGGATTTGAATCAGGTTTACTGAGAATCTGGGGATTCGAATCAGTTTACTGAGAATCTGGGGATTCAAATCAGTTTACTGAGAATCTGGGGATTTGAATGTTTACTGAGAATCTGGGGATTCGAATCAGTTTACTGAGAATCTGGGGATTCGAATCAGTTTACTGATTACTGAGAATCTGGGGATTCACTCAGTTTACTGAGAATCTGGGGATTTACTGAGAATCAGTTTACTGACTGATTCAAATCAGTTTACTGAGAATCTGGGATTCAAATCAGTTTACTGAGAATCTGGGGATTTGAATGTTTACTGAGAATCTGGGGATTCGAATCAGTTTACTGAGAATCTGGAGATTCAAATCAGTTTACTGAGAATCTGGGGATTCAAATCAGTTTACTGAGAATCTGGGGATTTGAATCAGTTTACTGAGAATCTGGGGATTCTAATCAGTTTACTGAGAATCTGGGGATTTGAATCAGTTTACTGAGAATCTGGGGATTCAAATCAGTTTACTGAGAATCTGGGGATTTGAATCAGTTTACTGAGAATCTGGGGATTCGAATCAGTTTACTGAGAATCTGGGGATTTTACTGAAATCAGTTTGAATCACTGAGAATCTGGGGATTTGAATCAGTTTACTGAGAATCTGGGGATTTGAATCAGTTTACTGAGAATCTGGGGATTTGAATCAGTTTACTGAGAATCTGGGGATTTGAATCAGTTTACTGAGAATCTGGGGATTTGAATCAGTTTACTGAGAATCTGGGGATTTGAATCAGTTTACTGACTGAGAATCAGTTTACTGGGGATTCTAATCAGTTTACTGAGAATCTGGGGATTTGAATCAGTTTACTGAGAATCTGGGGATTTGAATCAGTTTACTGAGAATCTGGGGATTTGAATCAGTTTACTGAGAATCTGGGGATTTGAATCAGTTTACTGAGAATCTGGGGATTCTAATCAGTTTACTGAGAATCTGGGGATTTGAATCAGTTTACTGAGAATCTGGGGATTCTAATCAGTTTACTGAGAATCTGGGGATTTGAATCAGTTTACTGAGAATCTGGGGATTTGAATCAGTTTACTGAGAATCTGGGGATTTGAATCAGTTTACTGAGAATCTGGGGATTTGAATCAGTTTACTGAGAATCTGGGATTTGAATCAGTTTACTGAGAATCTGGGGATTTGAATCAGTTTACTGAGAATCTGGGGATTCGTCTCAGTTTACTGCATCATCTACCCTAATTAGTGGTGGATGCAAATCAGAAAGAATCTGGGGAAACAAATCAGTTTACCGCCAATCTCAACCTTGAATCAGTTTCTGGAAAGTTACTGCAGACATGATTGTCATTCAACCATCAACAACAACTGAGATCAACTAACAAATCAGTTACTAGAATCTGGGGATTCACTTAACACTAGAATCGCCGAAGACAGTCATTTTGAAAATCTGGGGATTCAATCAGTTTACTGAAGTCTGGGGATTTGAATCTTTAAATAAGTGAGTTTAATGGGGATTATAATCAGTTTCTGAGAATCAGCTTTTAGGAAGGGGGATTTTTTACTGAGAATCGTCATCAGTTTACTCCAAATCTGTTCCACTTCACTGATCACATGAATCTTATTGAACTATTTCTGGGGATTTGAATAGTATACAGAGAATCTGTTTTTCAGAAGACATTTTGATGGATCACAAACATGGGGATTTTCAGTTTAACTGTGGATAAATCAGTTTACTTGAGAATCTGGGGATTTTACCGAAGATCTGGGAACAATCAGTTTACTGAATTTATCTGGGGAACACAATCAGTTTACTAGAGAATCTTTCCCAATCAGAGAAACAGCCAAACAGTTGACAGAAGTTGGTTATTTTGGGAGTTTACTGATATCAGGGGATTCGAATCAGTTTTACTGACGAATCTAGATTTTTACTGAAATCCACCACAGAATCACAATCAGTTTACTAGAGTTTTGATTTCTATAGTATATCAGAAGGGCAGATTCTGAGGTTTCCAAACACTTACATTTGGGGAACTCTTAAAATGTAAGATGAGCTCTAGCTTCTCACTTTTTCTCCAAGAAGAACCACTGTTCCTCTGCACTCTCGAAGTGAGCACACGGCAGCAGATACAGTAACATAAACTAATGAAAATGCTATTGTTATATTTGAAATATATATATTTTTGTATTCTAATGTCACCAAAGACCGTCATAAACACACCCAAAGTATTATTTTTCAGATATAATATAGATGTGACTGGAAGGCATGCGTTATGATTCTGAACGATCAGATAGTTAGCAACAATGACAAGAAGCTGCCATGTGGGGAATCGTAGATGGCTCGTTTCAGCTCGTTGTATCTTGTTATAAATACCATGTCTTGTTTTCAGGTGTTTGACTGATGTCATGTCTATGCTAATATGGCAAAAAGAAATAGCTAGCTAGCTAACCAACAACTGTAACGATGTATTTGAGAGACAACAAGTGCTCATTGTTAAAGTGTATTTTTTCAATAAACATTTCAATAAACAGTTGACATGTTGTCAACAAGCTAAGCCAACCCCGTCTGATTTGCCCCATAGTTCCGCACGTGTCAGTTTTGTTGCTAATCAACCAACCCATCTATATGGTAGATACACAATAGCTCCATGTGTGAAGACTACTAAATCATTTTTCAAAGTATCCTCTCTTACAGCAGCCATGACCTAATGTACAGTAATTCAGAAAGTCATGTTTATGTTACTCTAACATTGAAGTTATGACAGTAACCTGCTTTGGCCAGCTGGTTAAATGACAGTAACCTGCTTTGGCCAGCTGGTTGCTGCCTTGGCATGCTAAATGACAGTAACCTGCTTTGGCCAGCTGGTAAATGCGTAACCTTGGCAGCTGTTTAAACGACAGTAACCTGCTTTGGCCAGCTGGTTAAATGACAGTAACCTGCTTTGGCTGGTTGCAGCCTTGGCATGTTAAATAACAGTAACCTGCTTTGGCCAGCTGGTTAAATGACAGTAACCTGCTTTGGCCAGCTGGTTAAATGACAGTAACCTGCTTTGGCCAGCTGGTTAAATGACAGTAACCTGCTTTGGCCAGCTGGTTGCAGCTTGGTTTAAATGACAGTAACCTGCTTTGGTTAGCTGGTTGCTGCCTTGGCAGCTGGTAAATGACAGTAACCTGCTTTGGCCAGCTGGTTGCTGCCTTGGAATGTTAAATGACAGTAACCTGCTTTGGCCAGCTGGTTAAATGACAGTAACCTGCTTTGGCCAGCTGGTTGCAGCCTTGGCATGTTAAATGACAGTAACCTGCTTTGGCCAGCTGGTTAAATGACAGTAACCTGCTTTGGCCAGCTGGTTGCTGCCTTGGCATGCTAAATGACAGTAACCTGCTTTGGCCAGCTGGTTGCTGCCTTGGCATGTTAAATGACAGTAACCTGCTTTGGCCAGCTGGTTAAATGACAGTAACCTGCTTTGGCCAGCTGGTTGCTGCCTTGGCATGTTAAATGACAGTAACCTGCTTTGGCCAGCTGGTTGCTGCCTTGGCATGCTAAATGACAGTAACCTGCTTTGGCCAGCTGGTTGCTGCCTTGGCATGTTAAATGACAGTAACAGCTTTGGCCAGCTGGTTAAATGCCTGCTTTGGCATGTTAAATGACAGTAACCTGCTTTGTGGTTGCTGCCTTGGCATGCTAAATGACAGTAACCTGCTTTGGCCAGCTGGTTGGACAGTAACCTGCTTTGGCCAGCTGGTTGTGTCCTTGGCATGTTAAACGACAGTAACCTGCTTTGGCCAGCTGGTTAAATGACAGTAACCTGCTTTGGCCAGCTGGTTGCTGCCTTGGCATGTTAAATAACAGTAACCTGCTTTGGCCAGCTGGTTGCTGCCTTGGCATGCTAAATGACAGTAACCTGCTTTGGCCAGCTGGTTGCTGCCTTGGCATGTTAAATGACAGTAACCTGCTTTGGCCAGCTGGTTGCCTTGGCAAAATGACAGTAACCTGCTTTGGCCAGCTGGTTGCGTCCTTGGCATGTTAAACGACAGTAACCTGCTTTGGCCAGCTGGTTGCTGCCTTGGCATGGTTTCTGCCTGCTTTGGCCAGCTGGTTGCTGCCTTGGCATGTTAAATGACAGTAACCTGCTTTGGCCAGCTGGTTAAATGACAGTAACCTGCTTTGGCCAGCTGGTTGCTGCCTTGGCATGTTAAATAACAGTAACCTGCTTGCGGGGAATCTGTAAACATATTTTTTTCCCGTTGTCTTTCCTGCCTTGTTAGAGCAGCCAAATACTGCACAGAAATTGACCGTGGTGATGATTAAGGGTTAATTCCCTACTATCATCATCATAGTCCATCGTTGCCTGTGTTGTTTTATTTGGATACTAACCCCTCGTAGACTGAAGTCATTAGGAAGGTTACTAGATGTGTCACACTCATCCGTTGGTACGGCATATCTGCATCTGACCATATCCCCATCCGGATCAAAGGACAACAGGTTGAAATCTCTTTGACAATTAACAGGGACACTGTGAGAGAGAGAGAGAGAGAGAGAGAGAGAGAGAGAGAGAGAGAGAGAGAGAGAGAGAGAGAGAGAGAGAGAGACAGAGACAGAGACAGAGAGAGAGAGAGAGAGAGAGAGAGAGAGAGAGACAGAGACAGAGACAGAGACAGAGAGAGAGAGAGAGAGAGAGAGAGACAGAGAGAGAGAGAGAGAGAGAGAGAGAGAGAGAGAGAGAGAGAGAGACCATTATTGCAGTGTTTCAGACCTGTTTCCTATTGACTGAATACAACACACAGATTGATAAAATCACTTGTTCATCGAACTAAATCACTTTACACTGATAAGTAGGAGTATTTACCTCATCAGAGGTATGACAGTGGTCTGTGGAGATCGGTTGGCTTTCCCCGTGTCAGACCTGACCCCAAGATCCACATGAGTCAACAGCCTCCAAGCATTAACAGAATTATCGTTGAATATCCAGTCAACAGCTATTCAATCTGTAAAGATAAAGAGACAAATGTGAAAGGTGAGTACCAAAAACACATCCTAAACACTCTTGTTGTTATGGTGTTCATCATGTACAATACTGTGTGCATTAACTAATGTTGCCCATATGCTATAGAACTACTTTGGTAACCAGGATGTAATAACTTAGCTGTGCACTGTTACTACAAATCAGGTTAATAAAAATACTGGTAATGGATGGAAGATTTTAATATAAAAGAAACACTCACTGTAGATCAAAAGTGCGTGTGTTATTGGAGACGTGTCTAGTCATGACTCCTTCTGTCTGACACCAGCCCTCAGATATATCCTGGCTCACTGTCTGAACCACTAGACTGGTCTCATTCCCACAGTCCCCACTGACACAATTCCAGGTATCAGTAAGACAGCCGCGAGAGTGAAAAGGCTGTCTTGTAACGAAGGTCCACCTGCAACAACACACTTCATAAGACCACCACTTCAGACACATTGCAAGACTGCTGTCTTTAACAAGTGTGCAACAAAGACAAATGTGCTCTTTGGTAAAGGGGGTTTAGAGAACAAGGAGGAGCAAACCATTCTTCATATAGCTAAATGGTTTTATCATTATGGTATGTTCAATAGTACAAAACATTCTAAACTCTGATGCATTTCAGCCTTTGTCAGGGATTACAATGATACAACATGCCTTCTCTTTGAGAACAAACCCTGTACCAGGGAGTGGTTAGGCACAAAATAATCATTGGTGGACACCACTTTGTTATCAACAATAGACAATATCAATTCAAAATTGTGAAATATATATATATATATATATATACAATGTATAGTGGGAGTCTTCATACCACTTCCTTATACAGTTTGCTGCCATTAGAATTACATCTAAATATGGATTAGATTTTGTCCTATTTCTCTACACAGCCTACTTCACATTCCCAAAAACAAAAGATAAATTGTAGAAAAATTTCCTAATTCATAAAAAATACCAAAAAAATAAACGAAATGTCTTGATAGTGTATGTCTTCACACCCCAGAGTTAATGCTTGGTGAAAGTACCTTTTGCAACCATTACAGCTGTGAATAATTTTGAATAAGATTGTATTGAAACCTTGTCTCTGATTTCCAAGCAGATTGAAGTCATGAGGATGGAGACTGGAACACTCATAACCTCTTTGTGAGCCATTCAGTTGTGTCTTTAGCGTTGATGTTTTTTTTGTAATTGATTCTCTGTATTTTCAAGTATTGTGGTGGCAGCATCATGTTATGGGTATGCTTGTCACCGGCAGGGACAAGCATACCCATCAGGATCAAAATAAATATGAAAAAAAGGAAAGTTAGAGAAACTCTCCTCAGTCTTCTGAAAACCTAACCCTGGGATAGTTTTATTTTTCAGAAAAATAATTACACATACTAAAGACACACCAGATTGGCTTTACTGAGCTTGAGCACTTTGTGTTGCCCTAAGAGTTGTGCAAAGTTGGTGGAATCTTATAAAACATTATAAAACTGTAGTGGCTGTAAAAGGTGATTCCACCAAGTATTAACTCAGTGGTGTGAAGACGTGTATTTTTTATTAATGTGGAACATTTTCATAATATTTTTATTTCACTGTTGCAGTAGTCATCAATCAATCAATCAAATTCATTTATAAAGCCCCTTTTTACATCAGCAGATGTCACAAAGTGCTATACAGAAACCCAGCCCTAAAACCCCAAACAGCAAGCAATGCAGATGTAGAAGCACGGTGGCTAGGAAAAACTCCCTAGAAAGGCAGTAACCTAGGAAGAAACCTAGAGAGGAACCAGGCTCTGAGGGGTGGCCAGTCCCCTTCTGGCTGTGCCGGGTGGATATTATAACAGTACAGGGCCATTAAGGCCAGATTTTTATTCAAGATGTTCAAACGTTCATAGATGACCAGCAGGGTCAAATAATAATCACAGTAGTTGTAGAGGTTGCAACAGGTCAGTACATCAGGAGTAAATGTCACTTGGCTTTTCATAGCCGGGCATTCAGAGGTTGAAATAGCAGGTGCGGCAGAAAGAGAGAGTTGAAAACAGCAGGTCTGGGACAAGGTAGCACGTCCGGTGAACAGGTCAGGGTTCCATAGCCGCAGGCAGAAGAGTGGAAACTGGAGCAGCTGCACGACTAGGTGGACTGGGGACAGCCAGGAGTCATAAGGCCAGGTAGACCTTAGGCATGGTCCTAGGGTTCAGGTCCTCCCGGGAGGGGAGGGAGAGAGGGAGAGAGAGAGAATTAGAGGGAGCATACTTAAATTCACACAGGACACCGGATAAGACAGGAGAATAACACCAGATATAACAGACTGACCCTAGCCCCCCGGCACATAGACTATTGTGCATAGATACTGGAAGCTGAGACGGGGGGGTCGGGAGACACTGTGGCCCCGTCCGACGATACCCCCGGACAGGGCCAACCAGGCAGGATATAACCACACCCACTTTGCCAAAGCACAGCCCCCACACCACCAGAGGGATATCAACAGACCACCAATCTACTACCCTGAGACTAGGCTGAGTATAGCCCATGAAGATCTCCTCCACTGCTTGAGCCCGAAGGGGCGACAAACTGGACAGGAAGATCACGTCAGTGACTCAACCTACTCAAGTGACGCACCTCTCCTAGGGATGGACAGCACCAGTAAGCCAGTGACTCAGCCCCCGTAATAGGGTCAGAGGCAGAGAATCCCAATGGAGAGACGGGAACCGGCCAGGCAGAGACATCAATGGTGGTTTGTCGCTCCAGTGCCTTTCCGTTCACCTTCGCACTCCTGGGCCTGACTACACTCAATCATAGGACCTACTGAAGGGATGAGTCTTCAGTAAAGACTTAAAGGTCGAGACCGAGTCTTCGTCTCTCACATGGATAGGCAGACCATTCCATAAAAATTGAGCACTATAGGAGAAAGCCCTGCCTCCAGCTGTTTGCTTAGAGATTCTAGGGACAATAAGGAGGCTTGCGTCTTGTGACCGTAGCGTACGTGTAGGTATGTACGGCAGGACAAATCGGAGAGATAGGTAGGAGCAAGCCCATGTAATGCTTTGTAGGTTAGCAGTAAAACCTTGAAATCAGCCATAGCCTTAACAGGAAGCCAGTGTAGACAGCCTAGCACTGGAGTAATTTGATCAAATGTTGGTTCTAGTCAAGATTCTAGCAGCCATGTTAACATTGTGTTTCCGAATGACATCACCAAGAGGTAGAATATATAATGAAAACAATAGTTGTCCTAAAACGGAACCTTGAGGAACACCGAAACTTAGAATTGATTTGTCAGAGGACAAACCATCCACAGAGACGAACTGATATCTTTCCGACAGATAAGATCTAAGTTTATTTAGTGCTTTATCCGGGTAGCCGGAGAGTAGAGCATTGCAGTAGTCTAATCAAAAGCATGGATTAGCTTTTCTGCATAATTTTTGGAGAAAACATTTCTGATTTTTGCAATGTTACGAAGATGGAAGAAATCTGTCCTTGAAATATTCTTGATATGTTCGTCAAAAGAGAGTTCAGCGTCCAGAGTAACGCCGAGGTCCTTCAATTTTTTTGGGAGACAACTGTACAACCATCAAGATTAATTGTCAGATCCAAACAGAAGATCTCTTTGTTTCTTGGGACCTAGAACTAGCATCTCTGTTTTGTCCGAGTTTAAAAGTTAAAAAATGTGCCACCATCCACTTCCTTATGTCTGAAACACAGGCTTCCAGGGTAGGACATTTTGGGGCTTCACCATGTTTCATCGAAATGTAGAGCTGTGTGTCGTCCGCATTGCAATGAAAGGTGACAATGTGTTTCCGAATGACATCACCAAGAGGTAGAATATATAATGAAAACAATAGTGGTCCTAAAACGGAACCTTGAGGAACACCGAAACTTAGAATTGATTTGTCAGAGGACAAACCATCCACAGAGACGAACTGATATCTTTCCGACAGATAAGATCTAAACCAGGCAAGAACTTGTCCGTGTAGACCAATTAAGGTTTCCAATCTCTCCAAAAGAATGTGGTGCTCGATGATGTCAAAAGCAGCACTAAGGTCTAGGAGCACGAGGACAGATGCAGAGCCTTGGTCTGACGCCATTAAAATATAATTTACCACCTTCACGAGTGCAGTCTCAGTGCTATGATGGGGTCTAAAACCAGACTGAAGCGTTTCATATAATTATTTGTCTTCAGGAAGGAAGTGAGTTGCTGCACAACAGCTTTTTCTAACATTTTTGAGAGGAATGAGAGATTCAATATAGGCCAATATTTTTTTATATTTCCTGGGTCAAAGTTTGGCTTTTTCAAGAGAGGCTTTATTACTGCCACTTTTAGTGAGTTTGGTTCACATCCGGTGGATAGGGAGCCATTTATTATGTTCAACATAGGAGGGCCAAGCACAGGAAGTAGCTCTTTCAGTAGTTTAGTTGGAATAGGGTCCAGTATGCAGCTTGAAGGTTTAGAGGCCATGACTATTTTCAAGAATGTTTCAAGAGATATACTTGAGTGTCTCCATTGATCCTAGGTCCTGGCAGTTCTGTGCAGACTCAGGACAACTGAGCTTTGGAGAAATACGCAGATTCAAAAAGGAGTCTGTAATTTGCTTTATTTTCTGAATACCAGGGAGCTAGTTTCTTGTGACAAATGTTTTTTTTGTTTTTTAGGGCTGCGACTGCATCTAGGGTATTACGCAAGGTTAAATGTAGATCCTCAGTTAGGTCATTAACTGATTTTTGTACTCTGACATCCTTGAGTAGGTGGAGGGAGTCTGGAAGGGCATCTAGGAATCTTTGGGTTGTCTGAGAATTTATAGCACAGCTTTTGATGGTCCTTGGTTGGGGTCTGAGCAGATTATTTGTTGCGATTGCAAACGTAATAACATGGTGGTCTGATAGTCCAGGGTAATGAGGAAAAACGTTTAGATCCACAATATTTATTCCACGGGACAAAACTAGATCCAGGTTATGACTGTGGCAATGAGTAGGTCTGGAGACATGTTGGACAAAGCTCACTGAGTTGATGATGGCTCCGAAAGCCTTTTGGAGTGGGTCTATGGACTTTTCCATGTGAATATTAAAGTCACCAAAAATTTGAATTTTATCTGCCATGACTACAAGGTCCGATAGGGAACTCAGTGAGGAACTCTGTATACGGCCCAGGAGGCCTGTAAACAGTAGCTATAAAAAGTGATTGAGTATGCTGCATAGATTTCATGACTAGAAGCTCAAAAGATGAAAACGCAGTCATTTTCTGGAAGGTAAATTGACATTTGCTATCGTAAATGTTAGCAACACCGCCGCCTTTGCGGGATGCGAGGGGGATATGGTCACTAGTGTAACCAGGAGGAGAGGCCTCGTTTAACAGAGTAAATTCATCAGGCTTAAGCCATGTTTCAGTCAGGCCAATTGCATCAAGATTATGATCAGCGATTAGTTCATTGACCATAACTGCCTTGGAAGTGAGGGATCTAACATTAAGTAGCCCTATTTTGAGATGTGCGATATCACAATCTCTTTCAATAATGGCAGGAATGGAGGAGGTCTTTATTCCAGTGAGATTGCTAAAGCGAACACCGCCATTTTTAGTTTTGCTCAACCTAGATCGAGGCACAGACACGGTCTCAATGGGGATAGCTGAGCTGACTACACTGACTGTACTAGTGGCAGACTCCACTAAGCTGTCAGGCTGGCTAACAGCCTGCTGCTGGCCTGCACCCTATCTCATTGGGGATAGCTAGAGGAGTTAGAGCCCTGTCTATGTTGGTAGATAAGACGAGAGCACCCCTCCAGCTAGGATGGAGTCCATCACTCCTCAGCAGGCCAGGCTTGGTCCTGTAGCACCCCTCCAGCTAGGATGGAGTCCGTCACTCCTCAGCAGGCCAGGCTTGGTCCTGTAACACCCCTCCAGCTAGGATGGAGTCCGTCACTCCTCAGCAGGCCAGGCTTGGTCCTGTAGCACCCCTCCAGCTAGGATGGAGTCCGTCACTCCTCAGCAGGCCAGGCTTGGTCCTGTTTGTGTTTGAGTCCCAGAAAGAGGGACAATTATCTACAAATGCTATCTTTTTGGAGGGGCAAAAAACAGTTTTCAACCAGCGATTGAGTTGTGAGACTCTGCTGTAGAGCTCATCACTCGCCCTTACTGGGAGGGGACCAGAGACAATTACTCGATGCCTACACATCTTTCTAGCTAATTTACACACTGAAGCTACAGTGGGGAAAAAAGTATTTAGTCAGCCACCAATTGTACAAGTTCTCCCACTTAAAAAGATGAGAGAGGCCTGTAATTTTCATCATAGGTACACATATATATATATACTTTTTTTCCCACTGTATGTTGCTCTTGATGACCTCTGACTGTTTCATCCTAACATCGTTGGTGCCGACGTGGATAACAATATCCCTATACCATCTACACTCACCAGTTTTTGCCTCAGCCAGCATCATCTTCAGCTTAGCCTTTACGTTGGTAGCCCTGCCCCCTGGTAAACAGTGTGTGATCGCTGGATACAATGGCCCAAGTGGTTATATTTATTTTCATGTGCATTTTGCTATTTTGCTATTCGCCTCATGACTCCTGCGTGCTTTTGTAGCCGGCGCGGTCTGCTCGTTGCCGACTACTGCGTTGTGTTCCGGTGCACTGAAGACAAGACACTGGCGTACTTGAAGGCACTTTATTGTGTACAACTCTCTCAATCTGTTCAACATCAAGGAGAGAAAATGTTCAAAACTCTACCCTCGACCAGAATCCGCCTCTCTCAGTCGAGTAGAATGCAGACTGAGTATAATCACATTCAAAAATCCAAGGAATAAAATACAACATAATTGGAAAATAAACATAGCATCTGGTGTATATCTTATGTATGTGTCATATTGCATGTTATCTCTGCCAAAAACTCTGAGCTTTTAGCCTTTACATTAATACTGTGCAACATGACATAAACCATCTTTCAAATAGGTAATACATACAGTAATATGCACGAAGCAACATGTAATCCTTCACATTTGAGCTTTTCAGTGCCATTAAACACTAATCAATACATGAAAACATTTTAAATGAACACATATTTTTTACCTGATATAGGGAATACATACCTGTTCAACATCAAGGAGAGAAAAGGTTCAAAACTCTACCCTCGACCAGAATCCGCCTAACATAAAAAAAACGACTGAAACGTGGGCTTCAACACAAGAGGATAGAATGACGATCGCTAACTTACAGCTAAACAAAACACGAGGTTAGCTAAGTTAGCAATTTCTCAAACTCTCAAAAATAGCTAAATTCACGACACAGCTTGATTAAATGTATGTACACTCATCATATAATATACATACAAGTTGAAGTTCGACTGTGATCTGGCAGAGTTACTGCACCTCAAGAATTCCATTTGGCGAAAGGCTCTGCCCACATGTCCCTTAATGTTGATGATGTGGTTGTTACTGACAAGGAGCACATGGCTGAGCTCTTAATCACCACTTCATTAAGTCAAGATTCCTATTTGACTCAGCCACGCCTCCTTGCCCGTCCAACATTTCCTCCTCTCCCAACCCTTTTAATGCGACTAGCCCTGATGCTCCTCCCTCTTTTCCCCCTGCCCAGCTACACAGTTTCTCACTGAGTCTGAAGGACTAAAGGAGCTCCTTAAACTTGTCACCAAAAAAAATAACATCTGGGTCATATGGTTTAGCTCCTTTCTCTGTAAGGTTGCAGCCCCTATCATCGCCAAAGCCTATCTCTGACCTTAACCTTGTTCTGAACACCTCCAAAACAAAGGTCATGTGGTTTGGTAAGAAGAATGTCCCTCTCCCCACCGGTGTGATTACTACCTCTGAGGGTTTAGAGCTTGAGGTAGTCACCTCATACAAGTCCTTGGGAGTACACTGTCCTTCTCTCAGCACATATCAAAGCTGCAGGCTAAAGTTACATCTAGACTTGGTTTCCTCTATTGTAATCCCTTGTAGATTTTATTTTAGCAAATGTTGAAGACTGTGCAAGGGGTGTGTAGACTTCACTAGGCACTGTATTATCAAAATTCATATTAAAGCTTGAAATACTGAGAAGAATAGGTATAAGTAGGGAATAGGAGTGGGTACAAGTAGTGATAAGTAGTGAGAAAAGGAGAGCAATACTTGACAAAGAACACTAGATGGAAGCAAACCTGGACCACAGACCAAAGGGAACGCGTGAGTTCCATTTCTACCAGACTATTTTACAAGCCTCTTGAGCTAAGAATAGGTTTGCAAAACCCTCAGTAATTTACCAAAGTTGCTATTTATTTTTTGTCATTTTACGTTAGGAAAACTCCTTGAATGTTTTCAAAATTCTGGTAGTTTACTGATAAATTTAGAAAGTTACCGGTAATATTCCAACCCTGTGAAGAACCAATTTTTCAAGATGACAGCAAGAACAAATAAGCATTTCTCTCAGTTGAAGAAAAACACGTAAGAACACTTAGAGCTGAAATATGTAGAAATGTGAGTTATAGATCTGTCTTTTTGCATCTTTTACTTTCGGTTTGATACACCAGATTCAAACAGCTGAAATTAGTATATTTTTGGTTATGGAAAATATATTTCTGTCATGTTCGTTTACAGACGGGTCAGACCAAGGCGCAGCGTGATATGCGTACATGTTTATTTGGAATAAATAAACAAGCGACAAAACAACAAACTAAACGAAACGTGAAGTCCAAGGTACACAAACAACATACCTCACACGAACAAGATCCCACAACCCACTAGTGCCAATAGGCTGCCTAAGTATGGTCCCCAATCAGAGACAACGAGCGACAGCTGCCTCTGATTGGGAACCACACCGGCCAACATAGATCTAGACATACTAGAAATACAACATGGACAAAGCACAACAAGGAATATACACACCCTGACTCAACAAATGAGTGTCCCCTGAGTCATGGCGTGACAATTTCACAGCGGTTTAGATTTACACTATACATGCTTGTTTTGTCACAAACTGAAATCAGGCAAACTATTAGAATTTTAGCAACCAGGAAATGGCGGAGTGATTTCTACATAATGCAGCTTTAATTGGACGCATCATCATTGTCATTGGTCTTACCCTGAAGGTTCCGTCTGGGTTGGTCCCCCTGGGATTGAAGGTCATGGTTCCTCCTAAGAAGTGGGAGGCCCAGGAGCTGGAGCCCATCATCAGCAGCAACAGCAGTAGTGAGGACTGGGAGGAAGACATGGTGCCTGTCTCTGTGTCTCTGTCTGTGTCACTCTGAGTACTGACACTTCTTTAATAAACACACACGTTCAGTAGAGGCACATGCGCACATTAACCTGCAAGCACACTGAAGCACAATGAATTGCCCGCACACACTCACACTCACACACACACACACACACACACACACACATGCACACTCACACAAGCATGCAAGCATGTTAGCACACACACACATGCCAGTGGAGGCTGGTGGGAGGAGCTATAGGAGGACGGGCTCATTGTATTGGCTGGAATGGAATAAATGAAATGGTATCACACATATGGAAACCACATTTTAGTATTTTCCATCTATTCCATTCCAGCCATTACAATGAGCCTGTACTCCTAGCTCCTCCCACAAGCCTGCTCTGACACACACACACACACACACACACACATGCACCCATGTACACACGTGTACACATTTACAGAAGCATTATGAGTCACACTCAAGAAGCACACTAACCCGTTTTAAATCACCAGGCATGACTGATAATGGATTCCCGGTGCGGTAAAAGATTGTTGTTTGTCACTTGAAAAGTGAGATGATGAGTGAGATTCAGGGCAGGATTCCAGAGCAGACTTGAAGGCATCCTGGAAGCCCACTGGGCACACACTGGTTGAATCAACGTCGTTTCCAAGTTGGTTCAATTAACTTACGTTGCACCAACGTGGAATAGACGTTGAATTGACGTCTGTGTCCAGTGGGAGTTGGCAGGGTCCTGGAATACAGTCAGGAAATCAATGAAGAATACACTTTTTTTTTGTTTGCAAACTTTGCATTAAATAGATTAATCACAACCACAACATACAACATAGATAATTACAATAATAAACAACTTAAATAACATTTTACAGTGTACAGAAACCCAGAGTAACAGACAGTAACAGAGAGTAACAGAGAGTAACAGACAGTAACAGACAGTAACAGACAGTAACAGACAGTAACAGACAGTAACAGACAATAACAGACAGTAACAGACAGTAACAGACAGTAGCAGACAGTAAGACAGTAAGACAATAACAGACAGTAACAGACAGTAACAGACAGTAAGACAGTAAGACAATAACAGACAATAACAGACAGTAACAGACAGTAACAGACAGTAACAGACAGTAGCAGACAGTAAGACAGTAAGACAATAACAGACAGTAACAGACAGTAACAGACAGTAACAGACAGTAACAGACAGTAACAGACAGTAACAGAGAGTAGTAGACAGTAACAGACAGTAACAGACAGTAGCAGACAGTAGCAGACAGTAACAGACAGTAGCAGACAGTAAAAGACAGTAACAGACAGTAACAGACAGTAAGACAGTAAGACAATAACAGAGAGTAGTAGACAATAACAGACAGTAACAGACAGTAAGACAGTAAGACAATAACAGACAGTAGCAGACAGTAACAGACAGTAACAGAGAGTAGTAGACAGTAACAGACAGTAACAGACAGTAACAGACAGTAACAGACAGTAACAGACAGTAACAGACAGTAACAGACAGTAAGACAATAACAGACAGTAGCAGACAGTAACAGACAGTAAGACAGTAAGACAATAACAGACAGTAACAGACAGTAAGACAGTAAGACAATAACAGACAGTAACAGACAGTAAGACAATAACAGACAGTAGCAGACAGTAATAGAAAGTAACAGACAGTAACAGACAGTAAGACAGTAAGACAATAACAGACAGTAGCAGACAGTAACAGACGTTAAGACAGTAAGACAATAACAGACAGTAGCAGACAGTAACAGACAGTAAGACAGTAAGACAATAACAGACAGTAACAGACAGTAACAGACGTTAAGACAGTAAGACAATAACAGACAGTAGCAGACAGTAACAGACAGTAACAGACAGTAAGACAATAACAGACAGTAGCAGACAGTAACAGACAGTAAGACAGTAAGACAATAACAGACAGTAACAGACAGTAACAGACAGTAAGACAATAACAGACAGTAACAGACAGTAACAGAGAGTAGTAGACAGTAATAGAAAGTAACAGACAGTAACAGACAGTAACAGACAGTACGACAGTAAGACAATAACAGACAGTAGCAGACAGTAACAGACAGTAACAGACAGTAAGACAGTAAGACAGTAAGACAATAACAGACAGTAGCAGACAGTAACAGACAGTAAGACAGTAAGACAATAACAGACAGTAACAGACAGTAACAGACAGTAACAGACAGTAACAGACGGTAAGACAGTAACAGACAGTAACAGACAGTAACAGACAGTAACAGACAGTAACAGACAGTAAGACAATAACAGACAGTAACAGAGAGTAACAGACAGTAACAGACAGTAGCAGACAGTAACAGACAGTAGTAGATAGTAACAGACAGTAACAGACAGTAACAGACAGTAACAGACAGTAGTAGATAGTAGCAGACAGTAACAGACAATAACAGACAGTAACAGACAGTAGCAGACAGTAACAGACAGTAACAGACAGTAACAGACAGTAACAGACAGTAAGACAGTAACAGACAGTAACAGACAGTAGTAGATAGTAGCAGACAGTAACAGACATTAACAGACAGTAACAGACAGTAGCAGACAGTAGTAGACAGTAACAGACAGTAACAGACAGTAACAGACAGTAAGACAGTAAGACAGTAACAGACAGTAACAGACAGTAGTAGACAATAACAGACAGTAACAGACAGTAACAGACAGTAACAGACAGTAGTAGACAGTAGTAGACAGTAACAGACAGTAACAGACAGTAGCAGACAGTAACAGACAGTACAGACAGTAACAGACAGTAACAGACAGTGGTAGACAGTAACAGACAGTAACAGACAGTAGTAGACAGTAACAGACAGTAACAGACAGTAACAGACAGTAGCAGACAGTAGCAGACAGTAGTAGACAGTAGTAGACAGTAACAGACAGTAACAGACAGTAAGACAGTAAGACAGTAACAGACAGTAACAGACAGTAAGACAATAACAGACAGTAACAGACAGTAACAGACAGTAACAGACAGTAACAGACAGTAGCAGACAGTAACAGACAGTAACAGACAGTAGCAGACAGTAACAGACAGTAACAGACAGTAGTAGACAATAACAGACAGTAGCAGACAGTAGCAGACAGTAGTAGACAGTAGTAGACAGTAGTAGACAGTAGTAGACAGTAGCAGACAGTAGTAGACAGTAACAGACAGTAACAGACAGTAGCAGACAGTAACAGACAGTAACAGATAGTAACAGACAGTAACAGACAGTAACAGACAGTAACAGACAGTAACAGACAGTACAGACAGTAGCAGACAGTAACAGACAGTAAGACAGTAAGACAGTAAGACAATAACAGACAGTAACAGACAGTAACAGACAGTAGTAGACAGTAGCAGACAGTAACAGACAGTAGTAGACAGTAACAGACAGTAACAGACAGTAGCAGACAGTAGCAGACAGTAGCAGACAGTACTTATCCAGAATGCTGCAGCCCGCCTGGTGTTCAACCTTCCCAAGTTCTCTCACGTCACCCCGCTCCTCCGCACACTCCACTGGCTTCCAGTTGAAGCTCGCATCCACTACAAGACCATGGTGCTTACCTACGGAGCAGCAAGAGGAACTGCCCCTCCCTACCTTACTGTGGACTGGTCCGTATGATGAGCAGCAAGAGGAACTGCCCCTCCCTACCTTACTGTGGACTGGTCCGTATGATGGTTCCAACAACATTACTGGGGGCTAAATGGTCAGTCTAGAAAAAATAGAGGGGAGGGGCTAGAACAAAGCTGTTTGGTCTAGAAAGAAGAGGGGGGAGGGGCTAGAACAAAGCTGTTTGGTCTAGAAAGAAGAGGGGGGAGGGGCTAGAACAAAGCTGTTGGTCTAGAAAGAAGAGGGGGAGGGGCTAGAACAAAGCTGTTTGGCCTAGAAAGAAGAGAGGGGAGGGGCTAGAACAAAGCTGTTTGGCCTAGAAAGAATAGAGGGGGGGACTAGTACAAAGCTGTTTGATAAACAAACACAGCATCACCAACAGCAAACTTTATCATAGTTGTAGTTGGAGAACTGTGTGTATGTGTGTGTGTGTGTGTGTGAGGGAGAGAGTGAGAGAGATGATCTGCTATACAAATTGATGGAAAGTGGTGTTGGGGAGAAAAACATACTATACTATGAACTCAAACAGCAAGTGTGAGGTTAAAGTTGGCAAAAAACACACATTTCTTTCCACAGATCCGCGGGGTGAGACAGGGATGCAGCTTGAGCCCCGCGCTCTTCAACATATATATCAACGAATTGGCGAGGGCACTAGAACAGTCTGCAGCACCCGGTCTCACCCTACTAGAATCTGAAGTCAAATGTCTACTGTTTGCTGATGATCTGTTGCTTCTGTCTCCAACCAAGGAGGGCCTACAGCAGCACCTAGATCTTCTGCACAGATTCTGTCAGACCTGGGCCCTGACAGTAAATCTCAGTAAGACAAAAATAATGATGTTCCAAAAAAGGTCCAGTTGTAAGGACCACAAATAGAAATTCCATCTAGACTCCGTTGCCTTAGAGCACACAAAAAACGATACATACCTCGGTCTAAACATCAGTGCCACAGGGAACTTCCACAAAGCTGTGAACGATCTGAGAGACGGAAGGGCCTTCTACGCCATCAAAATGAACATAAAATTCGAAATACCAATTAGGATCTGGCAAAAAAATACTTGAACCAGTTCTAGAACCCATTGCCCTTCATGGTTGTGAGGTCTGGGGTCCGCTCACCAACCAAGAATTCACAAAATGGGACAAACACTGTTATGATGAGTTTCTAGGGTATCAAGTGATTACGAATGTAAGGATGTACTTAGTCACTTTTGATGAGGAGTTCATTTTAGATATTTAATATGGTACCATGGTTAGTTATAATAGACATTGGGGACATAGCCCAGCCTCTCTCATCTTTCTCTCTCCCCAACAAAGATTCACTCTCTCTTATATAGCCTGTTACAAACTTCTCCACGACCATCTGGTAATCATCATAGGCCCCTCCCTTTCTCTGTTGTTATTACCCTTTGCCCCCAGGTCATTATATCCTGTCCATCAATCATACTATCCTAAACATCAGTAATCTCCTTTGACATAATGGAATGTAGACTTTCTGGCACCAAACCAATTATCTATTAACTCTTTCCTGGTCCCCCACGATACTATGACATGACATCATTACACCGTAAAAAACATCATATCAAACACCAAATTGAGACTGCATACAGAATTCTGCAAAATTATCCTCTGTGTCCAACGTAAAACACCAAAAAATGCTTGCGGAGCAGAATTAGGCCGAAACCCGCTAATGATCAAAATCCAGAAAAAGCCATTAAATTCTACAACCACCTAAAAGGAAAATATTCCCAAACCTTCCATAACAAAGCCATCACCTACAGAGAGATGAACCTGGAGAAGAGTCCCCTAAGCAAGCTGGTCCTGGGGCTCTGTTCACAAACACAAACAGACCCCACAGAGCCCCAGGACAGCAACACAATTAGACATTTACATTTAAGTCATTTAGCAGACGCTCTTATCCAGAGCGACTTACAAATTGGTGCATTCAACTTAGGATAGCCAGTGGGAAAACCACATCTTGATCACAGTAAATACACTTCTTCAAACAAGCAGCTGTGAGCAAAGTAGTGCAATCAGGGACAACTACATCTCGATCACAATAAGTACATTTCTTTAAACAAGTTAGTGCTAGCAGGTGAAATAAGTCAGGTGTTAGTTTAGACAAAAGACAGTGGTAGTAAAGGGGGGGTAGAAGGATTACTATTATACTATTCCAGGTATTCCTTAAAGAGGTAGGGTTTCAAGTGTCTCCGGAAGGTGGTCAGTGACTCCGCTGTCCTGGCGTCGTGGGGGAGCTTGTTCCACCATTGGGGTGCCAGAGCAGCGAATAGCTTTGACTGGGCTGAGCGGGAACTGTGCTTCCGTAGAGGTAGGGGGGCTAGCAGGCCAGAGGTGGATGAGCGTAGTGCCCTCGTTTGGGTGTAAGGTCTGATCAGAGCCTGAAGGTAAGGAGGTGCCGTTCCCCTCACAGCTCCGTAGGCAAGCACCATGGTTTTGTAGTAGATGCGAGCTTCAACTGGAAGCCAGTGGAGTGTGCGGAGGAGCGGGGTGACGTGAGAGAACTTGGGAAGGTTGAACACCAGACGGGCTGCAGCGTTCTGGATAAGTTGCAGGGGTTTAATGGCACAGGCAGGGAGCCCAGCCAACAGCGAGTTGCAGTAATCCAGACGGGAGATGACAAGTGCCTGGATTAGGACCTGTGCCGCTTTCTGTGTAAGGTAGTGTTGTACTCTGCGAATGTTGTAGAGCATGAACCCAATCAAATCACGAGAAAACAAAAAGATAAATACTTGACACTTTGGAAAGAATTAACAAAAACACTGCGCAAACTAGAATGCTATTTGGCCCTAAACAGAGAGTACACAGTGGCAGAATACCTGACCACCGTGAAGACCCAAAATTATGGAAAGCTTTGACTATGTACAGACTCCGTGAGTATAGCCTTGCTATTGAGAAAGGCCGCCGTAGGCAGACCTGGCTCTCAAAACAAGATAGGTTATGTGCACACTTCCCACAAAATGAGGTGGAAACTGAGCTGCGCTTCCTAACCTGCCAAATGAATGACCATATTAGAGATTCCACAGATTCACAAAGAATTAGAGAACAATCCAATCTTGATAAACTCCCATATCTACTGGGTGAAATACCACAGTGTGCCATCACAGCTGCAAGATTTGTGACCTGTTGCCACAAGAAAAGGGCAACCAGTGAAGAACAAACACCATTGTAAATACAACCCATATTTATTTGTATCTATTTTCCTTTTTGTACTTTAACTATTTGCACATTGTTACAACACTGTATATATACATAATATGACATTTGACATTCCCTTGTCTACAGGCTACCCAGGATTGTAGCATTTTTGTAAAAAGAATTGTTAAATTGAAAGTGTTCCCTTGTCTACGCTAACGTTGCAGTACTAGCTAGCCAAACGTTTGGAGTGTTGGCTATCAAATCGTGTGCAGCATATAAAGTTACTGTTGAATTACAGCAATTTATTTGTCTCTAATGTTTGTCATAGCTTTGTGATGCTAGGTTCGCAAGCTCAGGACGTTAGTTCGAGAAGGCGACCAACAAACGTGTTAACCACTTTTTTGGGGTAACTTAACCAAAAATATCTAAATATTTTTTTATTACTTTCAGTTTAACTGTTTGAAGGTGAGCTTCAGCGCCACTCTTTCCAGCCGTAGCAGCCAAGAGAATGTTCTGGCCTCAAATTGGATGAATTTATCCCGGATGAAGAGCGTCAAACAAAGGAAGGCGCTCGGCATCTTGACTGAAAATAAACAGCACAGCCCATCTTTCGGTAGTTTGAGCAAACTTTTACGTCAATCATTCTTTCACATGTTCATATTGACAAATCACTTTTTTTTTGTTTTAGGGAGGTACGTTCCCCAAACGTGGATCCATCTCGTACAGCTCTCCCTCCCAGACCACTCTCCTGGGTTGTCCCTCCAGCTCTAGTGTTTATATCTATGTGGATGAGCCACGCGAGGTCGTCCTCCCAGCCTTCGGGTGGTGGATGAGGAAGCTGCCACCATGCAACATAAAGATTTCAGGCTCTTTGACTTTAGCTCAGGTAAGCGGTCGGCCTGTGGTGCACACCAAAGGCTCAATATTGCAATTGTCGTCTTTCGTTCACAGTACTGATGCATTAAGCTTTTGTGTGTTTTGCAGGGTCATGCATGGACACTCCTATGCGAAGCTCTCACCTCTCAGGATGTCATGTGTCTGGCAGAGTATGCAGAGGACATCCACAAGCACTTAAGGGAGAGCGAATTGTGCACTCGATCCAAACGATAAGGCTGCTTTAAATATCTTGTTTACATTTATGAAGACTTTTGAAAAGTGCATCTACTAAACTAAATGCAGTAATGGATTGTGCGTAGTGTCTTTCATGTCCTAGTTATGGAGGTAGTTCTCCCCATCACCACCCATGTGTAGATGTAGGCCCACCTGGGTCAAGCTTGGCAGCCATTTTGTGATTTAAACACTCCGTAAGTACTGTAGTTGTGGTTTTGTTTAAAACAATTGTATCCCTCTGTTCACCACCTCACTGTGGGGCAAAGCTTATGTCCATCCCGTCTACGGTGGCGGCTGCAGCTTTCTGTCTGGCCAACCCACCACCAAACCAGCTCAATTAAACTGTTCTTTAAATGACTCGCTGGTTTCACATTCATCAGTAACTGAAAGCTGTGATGTCTTAACCCGCTCTGCCCCAGATCAAGTGCCGTCCAAAAGCCTGGCTACATGCGGGAAGCAGACAGACATCACCAACTGCATGCGTATCATCCTGGTGGACTGGCTGGTGGAGGTTGACCAGGAGGCCAAGCTGTGTGGGGAAACATCTACCTGGCTGTCAACTAAACGGACCGCTTCCTCTCCTGCATGTCTGTGCTGTGGGGCAAAGCTGCAGCTGGTGGGCACCGCCGCCATTCTGCTGGCCGCGTAGGTGGAAACTTAGCAGATTTAGAGGAAAATGGTCCATTTAAACTGACTTTTGTTCAGGTCTGATCACAACGCTTGTGGCAAACAATACACCAGAGCTGTAGTCTCTAGTTATAATGTAGTGCTCTTTCAGCTGTTTAGGGAAATGATCAGCGTCAACTGCTGTTTTAACCCTTCCCTGTCCTCTCGTGGTAGTAAAGACGAGGGGATCTACACTCCGGAGGTGGATGACTTTGTGTACATCACAGACGACACTTACACCAAGAAGCAGGACACACCAGTTCCTCCTCCATTTCCTGTTTCAAGAAAGAGTTGTTTAATGTCGTATTACGTAGTCGGACTGCTAGCTAGATTTGAATGACGAGTGCATTTCATGTGTTTTGCAGTGTCATGTCTTTAATTCGCCTGTAGGCTAGCACCATGGCAACAGGGCACACAATCAGTTGATACAGTCTGATCCAAGTATTCAGAATATCATGTTCAATGGGGTCTGAAGTCATTAAAACGTGTTCTCAATAACTGACATGGTTAACAAAGTAGCATCCCCCACATTGGCTAAATGGTTGGTATATATTTTTTTAATAAATCAAATATTAATTTATTGTGCAGTGGTATTATTTTGCTAGGGGTATTGTGTTGCTCCAGTTGACTAATTGTACTCTCGGTATGTGGCAGAGCTCAGCATGTTGGAAGTGGAGACATTCCTGCAGTACATCCATGATGGCGGCTGCAGCTTTCTGTCTGGCCAACTACACCCTCAACACGGCTCTCCGGGTAAGACGAGCCGGTCTTCCTGCCCATCTGCTGTACTCTAGACATCATGGCTCCTATGCTGACTGCTGTTGTGACATTAGGTACGGGAAACTCACCATAGAGCTAGTTCTTGTAATCATAAATCAAGAACACTAACCATCTCTATCTTATGAACGCTGATCCTCTTCTCTATTCTGCTAAACACATTCCTGATGTTATCAGTGACATTCCCCTTAGGCATCATTTGCATCAGTAGGCTTTTGGACCGGTTTCTGACTGGCCCAGATAATTGTGGCTTCTGTTGACTAGCCTGAGGCCTTGTGCATCTTCGCTGGCTACACCCTGGCAGAGATCACACCCTGCCTCAAGGACCTCTACAAGATGTATCTCAGCACCGCCAGTCGCTCCCAACAGGCCATCAGGGAGAAGTACAAGAGCTCAAAGAGAGGGGAGAATGTTTTATTGTATTTAACCTTTATTTAACTAGGCAAGTCAGTTAAGAACAAATTCTTATTAACAATGACGGCCTACCCCCTCTTTTACGCTGCTGCTACTCTGTTTGTTATCTACGCATAGTCACTTTAATAACTCTACCTACATGTACATATTACCTCGACTAACCTGTTCCCGGGCACATGGACTCGGTACCGGTACCCCCTGTATATAGCCTCCCTACTGTTATTTCCCATTGACTCTGTACCGGTACCCCCTGTATATAGCCTCCCTACTGTTATTTCCCATTGACTCTGTACCGGTACCCCCCTGTATATAGCCTCCCTACTGTTATTTTCGCATTGACTCTGTACCGGTACCCCCCCCTGTATATAGCCTCCCTACTGTTATTTCCCATGGACTCTGTACCGGTACCCCCTGTATATAGCCTCTCTACTGTTATTTCCCATTGACTCTGTACCGGTACCCCCTGTGTATAGCCTCTCTACTGTTATTTTCCATTGACTCTGTACCGGTACCCCCCTGTATATAGCCTCCCTACTGTTATTTCCCATTGACTCTGTACTGGTACCCCCCCTGTATATAGCCTCCCTACTGTTATTTCCCATTGACTCTGTACCGGTACCCCCCTGTATATAGCCTCTCTACTGTTATTTCCCATTGACTCTGTACCGGTACCCCCCTGTATATAGCCTCCCTACTGTTATTTCCCATTGACTCTGTACCGGTACCCCCTGTATATAGCCTCTCTACTGTTATTTCCCATTGACTCTGTACCGGTACCCCCCCCCGCCCCTGTATATAGCCTCTCTACTGTTATTTCCCATTGACTCTGTACCGGTAGCCCTGTATATATAGCCTCCATACTGTTATTTCCCATTGACTCTGTACCGGTACCCCCTGTATATAGCCTCCCTACTGTTATTTCCCATTGACTCTGTACCGGTACCCCCTGTATATATAGCCTCCCTTCTGTTATTTCCCATTGACTCTGTACCGGTACCCCCCTGTATATAGCCTCCCTACTGTTATTTCCCCCATTGACTCTGTACCGGTACCCCCCCCCTGTATATAGCCTCCCTACTGTTATTTCCCATTGACTCTGTACCGGTACCCCCTGTATATAGCCTCCCCACTGTTATTTCCCATTGACTCTGTACCGGTACCCCCCTGTATATATAGCCTCCCTTCTGTTATTTCCCATTGACTCTGTACCGGTACCCCCCTGTATATATAGCCTCCCTTCTGTTATTTCCCATTGACTCTGTACCGGTACCCCCCCTGTATATAGCCTCCCTACTGTTATTTCCCATTGACTCTGTACCGGTACCCCCCTGTATATATAGCCTCCTTCTGTTATTTCCCCATGACTCTGTACCGGTACCCCCCTGTATATAGCCTCCCTACTGTTATTTCCCATTGACTCTGTACCGGTACCCCCTGTATATAGCCTCCCTACTGTTATTTCCCCATTGACTCTGTACCGGTACCCCCTGTATATAGCCTCCCTACTGTTATTTCCCATTGACTCTGTACCGGTACCCCCTGTATATAGCCTCCCTACTGTTATTTCCCATTGACTCTGTACCGGTACCCCCCTGTATATATAGCCTCCCTTCTGTTATTTCCCATTGACTCTGTACTGGTACCCCCCTGTATATAGCCTCCCTACTGTTATTTCCCATTGACTCTGTACCGGTACCCCCTGTATATAGCCTCCCTACTGTTATTTCCCATTGACTCTGTACCGGTACCCCCCTGTATATATAGCCTCCCTTCTGTTATTTCCCATTGACTCTGTACCGGTACCCCCCTGTATATAGCCTCCCTACTGTTATTTCCCATTGACTCTGTACCGGTACCCCCCCTGTATATATAGCCTCCCTTCTGTTATTTCCCATTGACTCTGTACCGGTACCCCCTGTATATAGCCTCCCTACTGTTATTTCCCATTGACTCTGTACCGGTACCCCCTGTATATAGCCTCCCTACTGTTATTTCACATTGACTCTGTACCGGTACCCCCTGTATATAGCCTCCCTACTGTTATTTCCCATTGACTCTGTACCGGTACCCCCTGTATATAGCCTCCATACTGTAATTTCACATTGACTCTGTACCGGTACCCCCCCCTGTATATAGCCTCCCTACTGTTATTTCCCATTGACTCTCTACCGGTACCCCCTGTGTATATAGCCTCCCTACTGTTATTTCCCATTGACTCTGTACCGGTACCCCCTGTATATAGCCTAACTACTGTTATTTCCCATTGACTCTGTACAAGTACCCCCCTGTATATATAGCCTCCCTTCTGTTTTTTCCCATTGACTCTGTACCGGTACCCCCCTGTATATATAGCCTCCCTTCTGTTATTTCCCATTGACTCTGTACCGGTACCCCCTGTATATAGCCTCCCTACTGTTATTTCCCATTGACTCTGTACCGTACCCCCTGTATATAGCCTCCCTACTGTTATTTCACATTGACTCTGTACCGGTACCCCCTGTATATAGCCTCCCTACTGTTATTTCCCATTGACTCTGTACCGGTACCCCCCCTGTATATTGCCTCCATACTGTTATTTCACATTGAATCTGTACCGGTACCCCCTGTATATAGCCTCCCTACTGTTATTTCCCATTGACTCTGTACCGGTACCCCTGTATATAGCCTCCCTACTGTTATTTCCCATTGACTCTGTACCGGTACCCCCTGTATATAGCCTCCCTACTGTTATTTCCCCATTGACTCTGTACCGGTACCCCCCTGTATATAGCCTCCTACTGTTATTTCCCATTGACTCTGCACCGATACCCCCTGTATATAGCCTCCCTACTGTTATTTCCCATTGACTCTGTACCGGTACCCCCAGTATATAGCCTCCCTACTGTTATTTCCCATTGACTCTGTACCGGTACCCCCCCTGTATATAGCCTCCCTACTGTTATTTCCCATTGACTCTGTACCGGCAGCCCCTGTATATAGCCTCCCTACTGTTATTTCCATTGACTCTGTACCGGTACCCCCTGTATATAGCCTCCATACTGTTATTTCACATTGACTCTGTACCGGTACCCCCTGTATATAGCCTCCCTACTGTTATTTCCCATTGACTCTGTACCGGTACCCCCTGTATATAGCCTCCCTACTGTTATTTCCCATTGACTCTGCACCGATACCCCCTGTATATAGCCTCCCTACTGTTATTTCCCATTGACTATGTACCGGTACCCCCTGTATATAGCCTCCCTACTGTTATGTCCCATTGACTCTGTACCGGTACCCCTGTATATAGCCTCCCTACTGTTATTTTCCATTGACTCTGTACCGGTACCACCCCCTGTATATAGCCTCCCTACTGTTATTTCCCATTGACTCTGTACCGGTACCCCCCTGTATATAGCCTCCCTACTGTTATTTCCCATTGACTCTGTACCGGTACCCCCCTGTATATAGCCTCCCTACTGTTATTTCCCATTGACTCTGTACCGGTACCCCCTGTATATAGCCTCCCTACTGTTATTTCCCATTGACTCTGTACCGGTACCCCCCTGTATATAGCCTCCCTACTGTTATTTCCCATTGACTCTGTACCGGTACCCCCTGTATATAGCCTCCCTACTGTTATTTCCCATTGACTCTGTACCGGTACCCCCCTGTATATATAGCCTCCCTACTGTTATTTTCCCATTGACTCTGTACCGGTACCCCCCTGTATATAGCCTCCCTACTGTTATTTCCCATTGACTCTGTACCGGTACCCCCCTGTATATAGCCTCCCTACTGTTATTTCCCATTGACTCTATACCTCTGTACCCCCCTGTATATAGCCTCCCTACTGTTATTTCCCATTGACTCTGCACCGATACCCCCTGTATATAGCCTCCCTACTGTTATTTCCCATTGACTCTGTACCGGTACCCCCAGTATATAGCCTCCCTACTGTTATTTCCCATTGACTCTGTACCGGTACCCCCCTGTATATAGCCTCCCTACTGTTATTTCCCATTGACTCTGTACCGGTACCCCCCCTGTATATATAGCCTCCCTTCTGTTATTTCCCATTGACTCTGTACCGGTACCCCCCCCTGTATATAGCCTCCCTACTGTTATTTACCATTGACTCTGTACCGGTACCCCCTGTATATAGCCTCCCTACTGTTATTTCACATTGACTCTGTACCGGTACCCCCCCTGTATATAGCCTCCCTACTGTTATTTCCCATTGACTCTGTACCGGTACCCCCTGTATATAGCCTCCCTACTGTTATTTCCCATTGACTCTGTACCGGTACCCCCTGTATATAGCCTCCATACTGTTATTTCACATTGACTCTGTACCGGTACCCCCTGTATATAGCCTCCCTACTGTTATTTCCCATTGACTCTGTACCGGTACCCCCTGTATATAGCCTCCCTACTGTTATTTCCCATTGACTCTGCACCGATACTCCCTGTATATAGCCTCCCTACTGTTATTTTTTTCCCATTGACTATGTACCGGTACCCCCTGTATATAGCCTCCCTACTGTTATGTCCCATTGACTCTGTACCGGTACCCCCCTGTATATAGCCTCCCTACTGTTATTTCCCATTGACTCTGTACCGGTACCCCCCCCTGTATATAGCCTCCCTACTGTTATTTCCCATTGACTCTGTACCGGTACCCCCTGTATATAGCCTCCCTACTGTTATTTCCCATTGACTCTGTACTGGTACCCCCTGTATATAGCCTCCCTACTGTTATTTCCCATTGACTCTGTACCGGTACCCCCCTGTATATAGCCTCCCTACTGTTATTTCCCATTGACTCAGTACCGGTACCCCCTGTATATAGCCTAACTACTGTTATTTCCCATTGACTCTGTACCGGTACCCCCTCTGTGTATATATAGCCTCCCTACTGTTATTTCCCATTGACTCTGTACCGGTACCCCCCTGTATATATAGCCTCCCTACTGTTATTTCCCATTGACTCTGTACCGGTACCCCCCTGTATATAGCCTCCCTACTGTTATTTCCCATTGACTCTGCACCGATACCCCCTGTATATAGCCTCCCTACTGTTATTTCCCATTGACTCTGTACCCCTGTACCCCCCCAGTATATAGCCTCCCTACTACCTGTTATTTCCCATTGACTCTGTACCGGTACCCCCCCTGTATATAGCCTCCCTACTGTTATTTCCCATTGACTCTGTACCGGTAGCCCCTGTATATAGCCCTCCCTACTGTTATTTCCCATTGACTCTGTACCGGTTCCCCCTGTATATAGCCTCCCTACTGTTATTTCCCATTGACTCTGTACCGGTACCCCCCTGTATATATAGCCTCCCCTTCTGTTTATTTCCCATTGACTCTGTACCGGTACCCCCCTGTATATAGCCTCCCTACTGTTATTTCCCATTGACTCTGTACCGGTACCCCCCCTGTATATATAGCCCTCCCTTCTGTTATTTCCCATTGACTCTGTACCGGTACCCCCTGTATATAGCCTCCCTACTGTTATTTCCCATTGACCCTGTACCCGTAACCCCCTGTATATAGCCTCCCTACTGTTATTTCCCATTGACTCTGTACCGGTACCCCCCTGTATATAGCCTCCCTACTGTTATGTCCCCATTGACTCTGTACCGGTACCCCCCTGTATATAGCCTCCCTACTGTTATTTTCCCATTGACTCTGTACCGGTACCCCCAGTATATAGCCTCCCTACTGTTATTTCCCATTGACTCTGTACCGGTACCCCCCTGTATATAGCCTCCCTACTGTTATTTCCCATTGACTCTGTACCGGTACCCCCCCTGTATATAGCCTCCCTACTGTTATTTCCCATTGACTCTGTACCGGTACCCCCTGTATATAGCCTCCCTACTGTTATTTCCCATTGACTCTGTACCGGTACCCCCCTGTATATAGCCTCCCTACTGTTATTTCCCATTGACTCTGTACCGGTACCCCCTGTATATAGCCTCCCTACTGTTATTTTCCCATTGACTCTGTACCGGTACCCCCCCTGTATATATAGCCTCCCTACTGTTATTTCCCATTGACTCTTGTACCGGTACCGTACCCCCCCTGTATATAGCCTCCCTACTGTTATTTCACATTGACTCTGTACCCCCTGTATACCCCCCCCCTGTATATAGCCTCCCTACTGTTATTCCCATTGACTCTGTACCGGTACCCCCCCTGTATATAGCCTCTCTACTGTTATTTCCCATTGACTCTGTGTACCGGTACCCCCCCTGTATATAGCCTCCCTACTGTTATTTCACATTGACTCTGTACCGATACCCCCCTGTATATAGCCTCCCTACTGTTATTTCCCATTGACTCTGTACCGGTACCACTGGTATATAGCCCCCTGTATATAGCCTCCCGTACTGTTATTTCACATTGACTCTGTACCGGTACCCCCCTGTATATAGCCTCCCTACTGTTATTTCACATTGACTCTGTACCGGTACCCCCCCTGTATATAGCCTCTCTACTGTTATTTCCCATTGACTCTGTACCGGTACCCCCCCCTGTATATAGCCTCCCTACTGTTTTATTTCCCATTGACTCTGTACCGGTACCCCCCCCCCCCTGTATATAGCCTCCCTACTGTTAATTTCCCATTGACTCTGTACCGGGTACCCCCCCCGTATATAGCCTCCCTACTGTTATTTCCCATTGACTCTGTACCGGTACCCCCGGTGTATATAGCCTCCCTACTGTTATTTTCCGCATTGACTCTGTACCGGTACCCCCCCTACTGTATATATAGCCTCCCTACTGTTATTTCCCATTGACTCTGTACCGGTACCCCCCTGTATATAGCCTCCCTACTGTTATTTCCCATTGACTCTGTACCGGTACCCCCCTGTATATAGCCTCCCTACTGTTATTTCCCATTGACTCTGTACCGGTACCCCCCCCTGTATATATAGCCTCCCTACTGTTATTTCCCATTGACTCTGTACCGGTACCCCCCTGTATATAGCCTCCCTACTGTTATTTCCCATGACTCTGTACCGGTACCCCCTGTATATAGCCTCCCTACTGTTATTTCCCATTGACTCTGTACCGGTACCCCCTGTATATAGCCTCCCTACTGTTATTTCCATTGACTCTGCACCGATACCCCCTGTATATAGCCTCCCTACTGTTATTTCCCATTGACTCTGTACCGGTACCCCCAGTATATAGCCTCCCTACTGTTATTTTCCCATTGACTCTGTACCGGTACCCCCCCCTGTATATAGCCTCCCTACTGTTATTTCCCATTGACTCTGTACCGGTACCCCCCCCTGTATATATAGCCTCCCTTCTGTTATTTCCCATTGACTCTGTACGGGTACCCCCTGTATATAGCCTCCCTACTGTTATTTACCATTGACTCTGTACCGGTACCCCCCTGTATATAGCCTCCCTACTGTTATTTTCACATTGACTCTGTACCGGTACCCCCTGTATATAGCCTCCCTACTGTTTTTCCCATTGACTCTGTACCGGTACCCCCTGTATATAGCCTCCCTACTGTTATTTCCCATGACTCTGTACCGGTACCCCCCCTGTATATAGCCTCCATACTGTTATTTCACATTGACTCTGTACCGGTACCCCCTGTATATAGCCTCCCTACTGTTATTTCCCATTGACTCTGTACCGGTACCCCCCTGTATATAGCCTCCCTACTGTTATTTCCCATTGACTCTGTACCGGTACCCCCTGTATATAGCCTCCCTACTGTTATTTCCCATGACTCTGCACCGATACTCCCTGTATATAGCCTCCTACTGTTATTTTCCCATTGACTATGTACCGGTACCCCTGTATATAGCCTCCCTACTGTTATGTCCCATTGACTCTGTACCGGTACCCCCTGTATATAGCCTCCCTACTGTTATTTCCATTGACTCTGTACCGGTACCCCCCCTGTATATAGCCTCCCTACTGTTATTTCCCATTGACTCTGTTACCGGGTACCCCCCTGTTATATAGCCTCCCTACTGTTATTTCCCATTGACTCTGTACCGGTACCCCCTGTATATAGCCTCCCTACTGTTATTTCCCATTGACTCTGTACCGGTACCCCTATTTCCCATTGACTCTGTACCGGTACCCCCCTGTATATAGCCTAACTACTGTTATTTCCCATTGACTCTGTACCGGTACCCCCTGTATATAGCCTCCCTACTGTTATTTCCCATTGACTCTGTACCGGTACCCCCCTGTATATATAGCCTCCCTACTGTTATATTTCCCATTGACTCTGTACCGTACCCCCCTGTATATAGCCTCCCTACTGTTATTTCCCATTGACTCTGCACCGATACCCCCTGTATATAGCCTCCCTACTGTTATTTCCATTGACTCTGTACCGGTACCCCCAGTATATAGCCTCCCTACTGTTATTTCCCATTGACTCTGTACCGGTACCCCCCCTGTATATAGCCTCCCTACTGTTATTTCCCATTGACTCTGTACCGGTAGCCCCTGTATATAGCCTCCCTACTGTTATTTCCCATTGACTCTGTACCGGTTCCCCCTGTATATAGCCTCCCTACTGTTATTTCCCATTGACTCTGTACCGGTACCCCCCCTGTGTATATATAGCCTCCCTTCTGTTATTTCCCATTGACTCTGTACCGGTACCCCCCCCCCTCTGTATATAGCCTCCCTACTGTTATTTCCCATTGACTCTGTACCGGTACCCCCCTGTATATATAGCCTCCCTTCTGTTATTTCCCATTGACTCTGTACCGGTACCCCCTGTATATAGCCTCCCTACTGTTATTTCCCATTGACCCTGTACCGGTACCCCCCTGTATATAGCCTCCCTACTGTTATTTCCCATTGACTCTGTACCGGTACCCCCTGTATATAGCCTCCCTACTGTTATGTCCCATTGACTCTGTACCGGTACCCCCTGTATATAGCCTCCCTACTGTTATTTCCCATTGACTCTGTACCGGTACCCCCCCTGTATATAGCCTCCCTACTGTTATTTCCCATTGACTCTGTACCGGTACCCCCCTGTATATAGCCTCCCTACTGTTATTTCCCATTGACTCTGTACCGGTACCCCCCTGTATATAGCCTCCCTACTGTTATTTCCCATTGACTCTGTACCGGTACCCCCTGTATATAGCCTCCCTACTGTTATTTCCCATTGACTCTGTACCGGTACCCCCTGTATATAGCCTCCCTACTGTTATTTCCCATTGACTCTGTACCGGTACCCCCCTGTATATAGCCTCCCTACTGTTATTTCCCATTGACTCTGTTCCGGTACCCCCTGTATATAGCCTCCCTACTGTTTATTTCCCATTGACTCTGTACCGGTACACCCCCTGTATATATAGCCTCCCTACTGTTATTTTCCCATTGACTCTGTACCGGTACCCCCCCCCCTGTATATAGCCTCCCTACTGTTATTTCACATTGACTCTGTACCGGTACCCCCCTGTATATAGCCTCCCTACTGTTATTTCCCATTGACTCTGTACCGGTACCCCCTGTATATAGCCTCTCTACTGTTATTTCCCATTGACTCTGTACCGGTACCCCCCTGTATATAGCCTCCCTACTGTTATTTCACATTTGACTCTGTACCGATACCCCCTGTATATAGCCTCCCTACTGTTATTTCCATTGACTCTGTACCGGTACCCCCCCCCCTGTATATAGCCTCCCCTACTGTTATTTCACATTGACTCTGTACCGGTACCCCCTGTTGTATATAGCCTCCCTACTGTTATTTCACATTGACTCTGTACCGGTACCCCCTGTATATAGCCTCTCTACTGTTATTCCCATTGACTCTGTACCGGTACCCCCCTGTATATAGCCTCCCTACTGTTATTTCCCATTGACTCTGTACCGGTACCCCCTGTATATAGCCTCCCTACTGTTATTTCCCATTGACTCTGTACCGGTACCCCCTGTATGTAGCCTCCCTACTGTTATTTCCCATTGACTCTGTACCGGTACCCCCCTGTATATAGCCTCCTACTGTTATTTCCCATTGACTCTGTACCGGTACCCCCTGTATATAGCCTCCCTACTGTTATTTCCCATTGACTCTGTACCGGTACCCCCCTGTATATATAGCCTCCCTACTGTTATTTCCCATTGACTCTGTACCGGTACCCCCCTGTATATAGCCTCCCTACTGTTATTTCACATTGACTCTGTACCGGTACCCCCCTGTATATAGCCTCCCTACTGTTATTTCCCATTGACTCTGTACCGGTACCCCCTGTATATAGCCTCTCTACTGTTATTTCCCATTGACTCTGTACCGGTACCCCCCTGTATATATAGCCTCCCTACTGTTATTTCACATTGACTCTGTACCGGTACCCCCTGTATATAGCCCTCTGTACCGGTACCCCCTGTATATAGCCTCTGTACCGGTACCCCCTGTATATAGCCTCCCTACTGTTATTTCCCATTGACTCTGTACCGGTACCCCCCCTATATAGCCTCCCTACTGTTATTTCACATTGACTCTGTACCGGTACCCCCTGTATATAGCCTCTCTACTGTTATTTCCCATTGACTCTGTACCGGTACCCCCCCTGTATATAGCCTCCTACTGTTATTTAACATTGACTCTGTACCGGTACCCCCTGTATATAGCCTCCCTACTGTTATTTCCCATTGACTCTGTACCGGTACCCCCCTGTATATAGCCTCCCTACTGTTATTTCACATTGACTCTGTACCGGTACCCCCTGTATATAGCCTCCCTACTGTTATTTCCCATTGACTCTGTACCGGTACCCCCTGTATATAGCCTCCCTACTGTTATTTCCCATTTGACTCTGTACCGGTATCCCCTGTTTATAGCCTCTCTACTGTTATTCCCATTGACTCTGTACCGGTACCCCCCCCTGTATATAGCCTCCCTACTGTTATTTCCCATTGACTCTGTACCCGGTACCCCCCTGTATATAGTCTCCCTACTGTTATTTCCCATTGACTCTGTACCGGTACCCCCTGTATATAGCCTCCCTACTGTTATTTCCCATTGACTCTGTACCGGTACCCCCTGTATATAGCCTCCCTACTGTTATTTCCCATTGACTCTGTACCGGTACCCCCTGTATATAGCCTCCCTACTGTTATTTCCCATTTGACTCAGTACCGGTACCCCCTGTATATAGCCTCCCTACTGTTATTTCCCATTGACTCAGTACTGGTACCCCCCCCTGTATATAGCCTCCCTACTGTTATTTCCCATTGACTCTGTACCGGTACCCCCTGTATATATAGCCTCCCTACTGTTATTTCCCATTGACTCTGTACCGGTACCCCCTGTATATAGCCTCCCTACTGTTATTTCCCATTGACTCTGTACCGGTACCCCCTGTATATAGCCTCCCTACTGTTATTTCATATTGACTCTGTACCGGTACCCCCTGTATATAGCCTCCCTACTGTTATTTCACATTGACTCTGTACCGGTACCCCCCTGTATATAGCCTCCCTACTGTTATTTCCCATTGACTCTGTACCGGTACCCCCCCTGTATATAGCCTCCCTACTGTTATTTCCCATTGACTCTGCACCGGTACCCCCTGTATATAGCCTCCCTACTGTTATTTTACTGCGGCTCTTTTCATATTTTTTTTTTACTTTTCTTAACTGAATTGTTGGTTAAGGGGCTTGTCAGTCAGCATTTCACTGTAAGGTCTACACCTGTTGTATTCGGCGCATGTGGCCAATAAAATGTGATTCAATATGATTGAACTCCGACCAAAGCTTATCATCTAACCCTCCGTAGAATGGCAGGTGTTGTAGGTGTCATGGACGGGATATGAACCCGGGTCCCCCATGGGACTCTTGGGCTACAGTAAAAGCAGCCTGTTGTAGTGTGTTTCTCACTCACCACCTGAATGGCAGCATGGTTGTTTTTAGAAGCGGAACAGTTGAACAGGTTGTTGTTGTTGTTGTTGTTGTTGTTGTGGGTGGAAACATACAGGTCCTGCTCAGCTAGTTAGCTAGAATGCCTCTATTTACTAGCTGTGGTGGGAATGATAACTGCAGTTTTACCTCAGTAGGATCTAAGATCAGGTTGTTATTCATTATGATTTAAAAGTCCAAAACTGATCCTAGATTAAGCACTACTCTAAGAAGCTTTATGGCAGGGACGGGCAACTCCAGTCCTCGGGGCCTGATTAGTGTCACACTTTTCCCCCAGTCCTCGCTAACACACCTGATTAACCTCTATGGGATCGGTGTCCCGTATACGGCACTGTTGAGCTAACGTGCGCTAATGTGATTAGCATGACTGTTGTACAGTGGCTTGCGAAAGTATTCACCCCCCTTTGGCATTTTTCCTATTTTGTTGCCTTACAACCTGGAATTAAAATGGATTTTTTTTTGGGGGGGGGGGTTTGTATCATTTGATTTACACAACATGCCTACTACTTTGAAGATGCAAAATATTTTTTATTGTGAAACAAACAAGAAATAAGACCAAAAAAAAACAAACAGAACTTGAGCGTATATAGCTATTATTGGAGTCAGGTTTTTTAGCAAGGGTTGGGGCAAAAATGTGTCACCAATCAGGACCCAGAGAACTGGAGTTGCCCATCCCTGCTTTATGGATACAGGCCCAGGTCAGGTGGGTCGCATGCTCAAGGAAAAACTCCTGGCTCTACATACTAAACGCAAAGACTGAAGAGGAGGCGAGACACCCCACGCACTGTTTTTTCTCCAGTTTCTTTTTTTTTTTTTTTTTGGTTCTGGTTCAATGAACTGAGCAGACCAGAACCAGCTGCTATTGCATTGGTGTCTACGGGAGACACACCCTGTTAAGTAGACTCACTTAAACATGACATTCAATGGCGAACTAGCTTCATTTATCCACCATCAGATTTAGGATCAGTTTACCAGCCCATCCAGTCCTAACAGTCACCATTATAGGGTGTCATAATATCTGATCGTGGACCAGTGGTTAGGGTAGAGGTGTGGACTCGAGTCACATGATTTTGAGACTCGACTTGATAGAAAATAATCCCTGGTTTACAGCTGTAGGATCGGGTGCAGCACAAACATCATAAATAAATAAATATATAATAAATACAAAAATGGTTTGATCTAGAATATTAACTGTTTACTTTGCAAGCTGACCAGCAATGGGGCATCAAGCAACAATTACTAGCACAGCCCTATTGGTCGTTTGCTATGTCAAAATGTGCTTGAAATTGATAATTTACTTATGAAGCTTGCATTTGGAATTTGTTCAAATAGATTATTGCATTATGAAAATATGTTGTAGACAAAATATTGAAAAGGTCTGGTGGCCTCAATAAATAGACTCGACCCGTTCTACTTGGGGCTCGACTTGAGATTCGGACCTTGTGACTTGAGACTTGCTTGTGATTTGAACAGTAGTGACTTGGTCCCACCTCTGCAGCCTTCAGAAAGTATTCCTACACCTTGACTTATTCCACATTTTGTTGTGTTTAGTCTTTTTCTTCACCATCTACCCCATGATGACAAAGCGAAAACATGTTTTAGAAATGTTTGCACGTTTACTGAAAATGAAATACAGATATCTAATTTACCTGAGTAGTAACACCCCTTTGCTAAGACACTCCAAATTGTGCTCCGGTGCATCCAAGCGCACAGTGCTTTCCATTATTGGGAAATTGAAAAAATATGTAACTACCCTGACTCTGCCTAGAGCTGGCCGTCCGACCAAACTGAGCAACCGGTCAAGAAGGACCTTGGTCAGGGAGGTGACCACGAACCCAATGACCACTCTGACAGAACTACAGAGTTCCTTGGCTGAGATGGGAGAACCTGCCAGAAGGACAACAGTCTCTACAGCACTTCACCAATCTGGGCTTGATGGGAGATTGGCCAGACGGAAGCCACTCCTGAGAAAAAGGCACATGACTGCACGCCTGGAGTTTGCAAAAAGGCACTTGAAAGGCTGCGCATAAGCAAAAGATTCTGTGGTCTGATGAGACAAAAATATAAGTATTTGGCCTGAATGCAAAGCGCCATATCTGGAGAAAACCGTGAAGCATGGTGGTGGCAGCATGTTTATGGGGATGCTTTTCAGTGGCATGGACTGGCAGACTGGTAAGGATAGAGGGAACAATGAATGGAGCCAAATGCAGGCAAATGCAGGCTTCTTCTCCTCCCCCCTCCCCCCACCTCCTCCTCCTCCCTCCTCCTCCCCTCTTCTCCAGCTCCCTCCTCCTCCCCTCTCCTCCTCCTCCCCTCTCCTCCTCCTCCCCCCTCCTCCTCCCCTCTTCTCCTCCTCCCCCCTTCCCCTCCCCCCCCCCTCCTCCCTCCTCCCCTCTTCTCCCCCCCCCCCCTCCTCCACCTCCTCCTCCCTCCTCCACCTCCCCCCTCCTCCCCTCTTCTCCTCCTCCCCCCTCCTCCTCCTCCCCTCTTCTCCTCCATCATTGGATCTTTAATATCACTCTATTTTAAGAGGCTTCTCTCTTCATCATGATATCTGAGAGTCTGGATGCCAGCCAGTGGCTGCATTAGCCCACTAGATGTTGTCTTTGGCAAGGCAACAATGTAGTCAATGATTTATATATACAGTGGGGAGAACAAGTATTTTATGCAAATGGGTTACTTAAAAATCATACAATGTGATTTTCTGGATTTTTTTTTTAGATTCCGTCTCTCGCACAGTTGAAGTGTACCTATGATAAAAATTACAGACCTCTACATGCTTTGTAAGTAGGAAAACCTGCAAAATAGGCAGTGTATCAAATACTTGTTCTCCCCAAAAATCCAGAAAATCACATTGTATGATTTTTAAGTAATTAATTTGCATTTTATTGCATGACATAAGTATTTGATCACCTACCAACCAGTAAGAATTCCGGCTCTCACAGACCTGTTAGTTTTTCTTTAAGAAGCCCTCCTGTTCTCCACTCATTACCTGTATTAACTGCACCTGTTTGAACTCTTTACCTGTATAAAAGACACCTGTCCACACACTCAATCAAACAGACTCCAACCTCTCCACAATGGCCAAGACCAGAGAGCTGTGTAAGGACATCAGGGATAAAATTGTAGACCTGCACAAGGCTGGAATGGGCTACAAGACCATCGCCAAGCAGCTTGGTGAGAAGGTGACAACAGTTGGTGTGATTATTCGCAAATGGAAGAAACACAAAATAACTGTCAATCACCCTCGGTCTGGGGCTCCATGCAAGATCTCACCTCGTGGAGTTGCAATGATCATGAGAACGGTGAAGAATCAGCCCAGAACTACACGGGAGGATCTTGTCAATGAACTCAAGGCAGCTGGGACCATAGTCACCAAGAAAACAATTGGTAACACACTACGCCGTGAAGGAATGAAATCGCCCGCAAGGTCCCCCTGCTCAAGAAAGCACATATACAGGCCCGTCTGAAGTTTGCCAATGAACATCTGAATGATTCAGAGGAGAACTGGGTGAAAGTGTTGTGGTCAGATGAGACCAAAATCGAGCTCTTTGGCATCAACTCAACTCTCCGTGTTTGGAGGAGGAGTAATGCTGCCTATGACCCCAAGAACACCATCCCCACCGTCAAACATGGAGGTGGAAACATTATGCTTTGGGGATGTTTTTCTGCTAAGGGGACAGGACAACTTCACCGCATCAAAGGGCCGATGGACGGTCCATGTACCGTCAAATCTTGGGTGAGAACCTCCTTCCCTCAGCCAAGGCATTGAAAATGGGTCGTGGATGGGTATTCCAGCATGACAATGACCCAAAACACACGACAAAGGCAACAAAGGAGTGACTGAAGAAGAAGCACATTAAGGTCCTGGAGTGGTCTAGCCAGTCTCCAGACCTTAATCCCATAGAAAATCTGTGGAGGGAGCTGAAGGTTCGAGTTGCCAAACGTCAGCCTCGAAACCTTAATGACATGGAGAAGATCTGCAAAGAGGAGTGGGACAAAATCCCTCCTGAGATGTGTGCAAACCTGGCGGCCAACTACAAGAAACCTCTGACCTCTGTGATTGCCAACAAGGGTTTTGCCACCAAGTACTAAGTCATGTTTTGCAGAGGGGTCAAATACTTATTTCCCTCATTAAAATGCAAATCAATTTATAACATTTTTGACATGCGTTTTTCTGGATTTTTTTGTTGTTATTCTGTCTCTCACTGTTCAGATAAACCTACCATTAAAATTATAGACTGATCATGTCTTTGTCAGTGGGCAAACGTACAAAATCAGCAGGGGATCAAATACTTTTTTCCCTCACTGTAGGTAGAGTTATTAAAGTGACTATGCATAGATAATAAACAGAGAGTAGCAGCAGTGTAAAAGAGGGGTGGGGGGGGGGGGGGGGGGGGGGGGTCAATGCAAATAGTCTGGGTAGCCATTTGAGTAGATGTTCAGGAGTCTTAGGGCTTAGAAGCTGTAAGAAGCCTCTTGGACGTAGACTTGGCGCTCCGGTACCGCTTGCCGTGTGGTAGCAGAGAGAACAGTCTATGACTTGGGTGGCTGGAGTCTTTGACAATTTTTAGGGCCTTCCTCTGACACCGCCTGGTATAGAGGTCCTGGATGGCAGGAAGTTTGGCCCCAGTGATGTATTGGGCCGTACGCACTACCCTCTGTACTGCCTTGTGGTCGGAGGCCGAGCAGTTGCCATACCAGGCGGTGATGCAACCTGTCAGGATGCTCTCGATGGTGCAGCTGTATAACTTTTTGAGGATCTGAGGACCCATGCCAAATATTTTCAGTCTCCTGATGGGGAATAGGCTTTGTCATGCCCTCTTCACGACTTTCTTGGTGTACAGCCCCGTCGATGAGAACGGGGGCGTGCTCGGTCCTCTTCTTTTTCCTGTAGTCCACAATCATCTCCTTTGTCTTGATCACGTTGAGGGAGAGGTTGTAATCCTGGCACCACACGGCCAGGTCTCTGACCTCCTCCCTATAGGCTGTCTCGTCTTTGTTGGTGATTAGTTGTCATTGATCACTGACAACGAAAGTATTGGAACAGTGGCAATTATATATTTTTGGGGGCTCTGTACTTCAGCATTTGAAATGATACAAGTTACAGACGCACATAAATTATATCATAACCCCCCCCAAATGCTAACCTCCCCTCTTATTGTAATGGTGAGAGGTTAGCATGTCTTGGTGGTATGATATTTGTGCGTCTGTATCTTGTAACTCATCATTATTCACAATTCATTCAGGACTATCTGTAATCATGGTAGCATCCACATTTATGTAGAAGTGTTTAGAAACATATTCTATTCTTACAGTGGGGAAAAAAAGTATTTAGTCAGCCACCAATTGTGCAAGTTCTCCCACTTAAAAAGATGAGAGAGGCCTGTAATTTTCATCATAGGTACACGTCAACTATGACAGACAAAATGAGAGAAAAAAATCCAGAAAATCACATTGTAGGATTTTTTATGAATTTATTTGCAAATTATGGTGGAAAATAAGTATTGAGAGATTTTTTTTCTCATTTTGTCTGTCATAGTTGACGTGTACCTATGATGAAAATTACAGGCCTCTCTCATCTTTTTAAGTGGGAGAACTTGCACAATTGGTGGCTGACTAAATACTTTTTTCCCCCACTGTATTTACAATAAAAGTGACTCCAAAATGACACAATACATTATTTACAATTTAATTTCTATTGGGCACAAAATAATCTGAAACACAACCAAAGCAAACAGCAAATGCATCCAACAAGTTTGTAGTCACAAGCTTGATGTAATCATTGCATGCCATGAATATGGGACCAAATATGTAACTTCTGACTACTTTAATACACATAAGTGTATTTGTCCCAATACTTTTAGTCCCCTAAAATGGAGGCAGTATGTACAAAAGGTGCTCTAATTTCTAAACGGTATGGACAAATTAAAGTTGACATCTGCACATTAACCTCATAGTCATTGTATCATGTCAAATCCAAAGTGCTGGAGTACTGAGCCAAACCAACAAAACATGTGTCACTGTCCCAATCCTGATGGAGCCAACTGTACATAACAGCAGAGTACCAGGCAGGAACTGGCTAGCTATTCATCTGTTCAACAGTCTGATTGCCTGGAGGTGGAAGCTGTTTTTCAGTCTCTCTGTCCCAGCTTTGATGCACCTGTACTGTCTCCCCCTTCTAGATGGTAGCAGGGTGAACAGGCCGTGGCTCGGGTGGCTGAGGTGCTTGAGGATCTTCTAGATGGTAGCAGGGTGAACAGGCCGTGGCTCGGGTGGCTGAGGTCCTTGAGTATCTTCTAGATGGTAGCGGGGTGAACAGGCCGTGGCTCGGGTGGCTGAGGTCCTTGAGGATCTTCTAGATGGTAGCGGGGTGAACAGGCCGTGGCTCGGGTGGCTGAGGTCCTTGAGGATCTTCTAGATCCTCAAGGTAGCAGGGTGAACAGGCCGTGGCTCGGGTGGCTGAGGTCCTTGAGGATCTTCTTGGCCTTCCTGTGACACTGAGTGTTGTAGATGTCCTGGAGGACAGGCAGCGTGCTCCCGTTGAGGGTGGTACAGTTGCCAGACCGACAGAATGGTCTTAATGGTGCATCTGTAGAAGTTTGTGGGTTCTAGGAGCCAAGTTGAATTTCTTCAGCCGCCTGAAGAAGTTGTGGAGGCGGTGTGGTGGGAACAGCGATGAACACGCAGAGGAACTTGAAGCTTTTGACCTTCTCCACTGCGGCCCTGTCGATGTGGATAGGGGCGTGCTCGCTCTGCTGTCTCCTGTAATCCACAATCAGCTCCTTCGTTTTGTTAACGTTGAGAGGGAGGTTATTTTCCTGGCAACACTCCGACATGGCTCTAACCTCCTCCCTGTAGGCTCTTGTCGTTGTTGATAATCAGGCATACCACTGTTGTGTCGTAAACTCGACGATTGAGTTGGAGACGTGCATAGCCACGCAGTCATGGGTGAAATGGGATAACAGGGACTGGATGCGCTCCCCTGTGGGGACCCCTTGTTGAGGATCAGAGTGGTGGAAGTGTTGTTGCCTACCTTCACCACCTGGGGCCGACCCGTCAGGACGTCCAGGACCCAGTTGCCCAGGACCGGGTTTCAGAACCGAACCAGGGCCCCTGAGCTTAGTGATGAGCTTGGAGGGCACTATGGTGTTGAAGTCTGAGCTGTAGTCGATGAACATCATTCTGAGGTATTCCTCTTGTCCAGGTGGGATAGGGCAGTGTGCAGTGTGATGGCAATTGCGTCGTCCGTGGATCTGTTGGGGCGGTAAGCAAATTGTAGTGGGTCTAGGGTGTCGGGTAAGGTGGAGTTGATATGGTCCTTAACGAGCCTCTCAAAGCACTTCATGAGTTACCTTCGCTTTTTTTTTTTTTTTTGCGTACAGGAACAACGGTGGCCATCTTAAAGCAAGTGGGGACAGCAGACTGGGATAGGGAGAGATTAAATATGTCCGTAAACACTCCAGCCAGCTGGTCTGCACATTGCCTGATTTTAAAAATTCACACTCTCCAGGAATACTAATCCCAGCTCAGTAATCACTGGATTACTATCATAGAACATACTGATTACTGTGTGTGAGAGGCATCGCCTGCTGATGCTCATTAGTAGAGGGAGAGAATTTCCTCTCAAATGAAGGGGTAGAATGAGTTATACATTCTACCTGTTATTATGTACTCATAACAGTTGCAGTGTGTTCTCTAGCCTAGAGATGAAGGAATAGAATGAGAGAGAGAGAGAGAGAGAGAGAGAGAGAGAGAGAGAGAGAGAGAGAGAGAGAGAGAGAGAGAGAGAGAGAGAGAGAGAGAGAGAGAGAGAGAGAGAGAGAGAGAGAGAGAGAGAGAGAGAGAGAGAGAGAGAGAGAGAGAGAGAGAGAGAGAGAGAGAGAGAGAGAGAGAGAGAGAGAGAGAGAGAGAGAGGAGAGAGAGAGAGAGAGAGAGAGAGAGAGAGGGAGAGAGAGAGGGAGAGAGAGAGAGAGAGAGAGAGAGAGAGAGAGAGAGAGAGAGAGAGAGGAGAGAGAGAGAGAGAGAGAGAGGGAGAGGGAGAGGGAGAGAGAGAGAGAGAGAGAGAGAGAGAGAGAGAGAGGGAGGGAGGGAGGGAGGGAGGGAGAGAGGGAGAGAGAGGGAGAGAGAGAGAGAGAGAGAGAGAGAGAGAGGAGAGAGAGAGAGAGAGAGAGAGAGAGAGAGAGGGAGAGAGAGAGAGAGAGAGAGGGAGAGGGAGAGCCTTCTTCCTGCTTTATGAAGTCAGTTGTTTGTTATTTAGCACTAGGCTAGCTACAGAATGTTAAGTATCTTAGTGGGACCAGACCATAATGGCAGCAGTGTGTTCTCCAGCCCAGCAGCGCAATGCTAGCTAACCTCACTGACCTCTTTCTGTTCTCCAGCCCAGCAGCGCAATGCTAGCTAGTCTCACTGACCTCTTTCTGTTCTCCAGCCCAGCAGCGCAATGCTAGCTAACCTCACTGACCTCTTTCTGTTTTCTAGCCTAGCAGCGCAATGCTAGCTAACCTCACTGACCTCTTTCTGTTCTCCAGCCAGCAGCGCAATGCTAGCTAGTCTCACTGACCTCTTTCTGTTCTATAGCCTAGCAGCGCAATGCTAGCTAACCTCACTGACCTCTTTCTGTTCTATAGCCTAGCGGCGCAATGCTAGCTAGTCTCACTGACCTCTTTCTGTTCTCCAGCCCAGCAGTGCAATGCTAGCTAACCTCACTGACCTCTTTCTGTTCTCCAGCCCAGCAGCGCAAAATGCTAGCTAACCTCACTGACCTCTTTCTGTTTTCTAGCCTAGCAGTGCAATGCTAGCTAGTCTCACTGACCTCTTTCTGTTCTATAGCCTAGCAGCGCAATGCTAGCTAGTCTCACTGACCTCTTTCTGTTTTCTAGCCTAGCAGCGCAATGCTAGCTAGCCTCACTGACCTCTTTCTGTTCTATAGCCTAGCGGCGCAATGCTAGCTAGTCTCACTGACCTCTTTCTGTTCTATAGCCTAGCAGCGCAATGCTAGCTAGTCTCACTGACCTCTTTCTGTTTTCTAGCCTAGCAGCGCAATGCTAGCTAGCCTCACTGACCTCTTTCTGTTCTATAGCCTAGCGGCGCAATGCTAGCTAGTCTCACTGACCTCTTTCTGTTCTCTAGCCTAGCAGTGCAATGCTAGCTAACCTCACTGACCTCTTTCTGTTCTCTAGCCTAGCAGTGCAATGCTAGCTAACCTCACTGACCTCTTTCTGTTCTCTAGCCTAGCAGCGCAATGCTAGCTAGTCTCACTGACCTCTTTCTGTTCTCTAGCCATTACACACCATCCATGACTCAGCTACAATTAGTTATATTATTGACCTGTTCATTATAGTGCGTTATAGATGGCTCATAAGCCGTTATGAATGCACTTATAATGCATTGTGAAGTGGTACCCATCCAAACCTGTTTTAATACTTTCATTACGCAACCTTTTATGTCAATTATGACTATGGACGCGTTTGACATGGCAGCCGGCTTTAAAGGCAAGTCGAGACTGACTGATCTACAAATCACCTTGCGACATAAATAACAACTCATTATTATTTGTCGATCAGTCAATCAGTCACAATATAGGGACGGGAAAGGGGGATACCTAGTCAGTTACACAACTGAACGAATTTAACCTAAATGTGTCTTCCGCATTTAACCCAACCCCTCTGAATCAGAGTCGCTAGGGGCTGCCTTTATCGACGTCCACGTCATCGGCGCCAGGGGGGTAGTTGAGTTGTTGGGGGTTAACCTGTAGGTCTAGTCCTAGGTTATAGCTGGCCCTGTAGGTCTAGTCCTAGTTTATTACTGGCCCTGTAGGTCTAGTCCTAGTTTATTACTGGCCCTGTAGGTCTAGTCCTAGTTTATAGCTGGCCCTGTAGGTCTAGTCCTAGTTTATAGCTGGCCCTGTAGGTCTAGTCCTAGTTTATTACTGGCCCTGTAGGTCTAGTCCTAGTTTATAGCTGGCCCTGTAGGTCTAGTCCTAGTTTATAGCTGGCCCTGTAGGTCTAGTCCTAGTTTATAGCTGGCCCTGTAGGTCTAGTCCTAGGTTGGCGCAGTGGTCTAAGGCACTGCATCGCAGTGCTAGCTGTGCCACTAGAGATCCTGGTTTGAATCCAGGCTCTGCTGTAGCCGGCCGCAACCGGGAGACCAATGGGGCGGCGCACAATTGGCCCAGCGTCGTCCAGGGTAGGGGAGGGAATGGCCGGCAGGGAGGTAGCTCAGTTGGTAGAGCATGGCGTTTGGGGTATTGACATAAAAAAAAAAAAAGAATAATGTAACTGTAAGTCGCTCTGGATAAGAGCGTCTGCTAAAAATGACGTAAATGTAAACAATTTAAAAAATAGCTGGCCCTGTAGGTCTAGTCCTAGTTTATAGCTGGCCCTGTAGGTCTAGTCTGAGCTTATAGCTGGCCCTGTAGGTCTAGTTCTAGTTTATAGCTGGCCCTGTAGGTCTAGTCCTAGTTTATAGCTGGCCCTGTAGGTCTAGTCCTAGTTTATAGCTGGCCCTGTAGGTCTAGTCCTAGTTTATAGCTGGCCCTGTAGGTCTAGTCTGAGCTTATAGCTGGCCCTGTAGGTCTAGTCCTAGTTTATAGCTGGCCCTGTAGGTCTAGTCTGAGCTTATAGCTGGCCCTGTAGGTCTAGTCCTAGTTTATAGCTGTTCCTGTAGGTCTAGTCCTAGTTTATAGCTGGCCCTGTAGGTCTAGTCTGAGCTTATAGCTGGCCCTGTAGGTCTAGTCCTAGTTTATAGCTGGCCCTGTAGGTCTAGTCTGTGGGCCTCTGTAGCTCAGCTGGTAGAGCACGGCGCTTGTAACGCCAAGGTAGTGGGTTCGATCCCCGGGACCACCCATACACAAAAAATGTATGCACGCATGACTGTAAGTCGCTTTGGATAAAAGCGTCTGCTAAATGGTATAAATATTATTATTATTATTAGTCTGAGCTTATAGCTGGCCCTGTAGGTCTAGTTCTAGGTTATAGACTGAGGATCGAACAGGAGGGGAGGTCTTTCTGTTTCTCTCTCTGTTTCTCTCTCTCTCTGTTTCTCTCTCTCTCCCCCTCTCTCTCTCTGCCACTCTGTTTCTCTCCCTCTCTCTCCCTCTCTTCCCCTCTCTCTCTCTCTCTCTCTCTCTCTCTCTCTCTCTCTCTCTCTCTCTGTCTCTCTCCCACTCTCCCCTCTCTCTCTCTGCCACTCTGTTTCTCTCTCCTCTCTCTCCCTCTCTTCCCTCTCTCTCTCTCTCTCTCTCTCTCTCTCTCTCTCTCTCTCCTCTCTCTCTCTCTCTCTCTCTCTCTCTCTCTCTCTCTCTCTCTCTCTCTCTCTCTCTCTCTCTCTCTCTCTCTCTCTCTCTCTCTCTCTCTCCTCTCTCTCTCTCTCTCTCTCTCTCTCTTCTCTCTCTCTCTCTCTTTCTCTCTCTCTCTCTCTCTCTTCTCTCTCTCTCTCTCCCCCTCTCTCTCTCCCCCTCTCTCTCTCCTCTCTTCCCCTCTCTCTCCCTTTCAGTCTGTCTGAGTGAAATACCAGCAGCAATGTTTATCCGTTTGTTTCTTTGTTTATTGTTCTCTCTGTTGAGAAAACAGTGTGTCACGTTGATGAGAATACGACTAATAGTGGCCAGTATTAGAAACCACTAATCTATAATCTCAACCATCAGCAGGTCTATTTTACTACAGACACTGTAATATAGGACACACACACTCACTCACACACATGGGGTCTGTCTATTTATCTGTCTTTCTGTCTGTGTGATGGAAAATCTTTTTTTGCTGTGTCACAGTTGTCATCAACCCTGGATGCCACCAGGTGGCAGTACAAGGTTTAGCCATGGAGGGAGGAGGCGCCAGAGAGCCAACAGTACCCCGTCCAGCCACACAGAGAGCCAACAGTACCCTGCCCAGCCACACAGAGAGCCAACAGAACCCCGTCCAGCCACACAGAGAGCCAACAGCACCCCGCCCAGCCACACAGAGAGCCAACAGTACCCCGTCCAGCCACACAGAGAGCCAACAGTACCCTGCCCAGCCACACAGAGAGCCAACAGCACCCTGCCCAGCCACACAGAGAGCCAACAGCACCCCGTCCAGCCACACAGAGAGCCAACAGTACCCTGCCCAGCCACACAGAGAGCCAACAGTACCCTGCCCAGCCACACAGAGCGCCAGAGAGCCAACAGCACCCCGTCCAGCCACACAGAGTGCCAGAGTGCCAACAGAACCCCGTCCAGCCACAGCACCCCGTCCAGCCACATAGAGAGCCAACAGAACCCCGTCCAGCCACACAGAGCGCCAGAGAGCCAACAGCACCCTGTCCAGCCACACAGAGCGCCAGAGAGCCAACAGCACCCCGTCCAGCCACAAAGAGAGCCAACAGCACCCCGTCCAGCCACACAGAGAGCCAACAGCACCCTGTCGAGCCACACAGAGAGCCAACAGTACCCTGCCCAGCCACACAGAGAGCCAACAGTACCCTGCCCAGCCACACAGAGAGCCAACAGTACCCCGTCCTGCCACACAGAGCTCCAGAGAGCCAACAGTACCCTGCCCAGCCACACAGAGAGCCAACAGTACCCTGCCCAGCCACACAGAGAGCCAACAGTACCCCGCCCAGCCACACAGAGAGCCAACAGTACCCCGCCCAGCCACACAGAGAGCCAACAGTACCCCGTCCAGCCACACAGAGAGCCAACAGCACCCCGTCCAGCCACACAGAGCGCCAGAGAGCCAACAGCACCCCGTCCAGCCACACAGAGCGCCAGAGAGCCAACAGCACCCCGTCCAGCCACACAGAGCGCCAGAGAGCCAACAGCACCCCGTCCAGCCACAGCACCCCGTCCAGCCACATAGAGAGCCAACAGAACCCCGTCCAGCCACACAGAGCGCCAGAGAGCCAACAGCACCCCGTCCAGCCACACAGAGCGCCAGAGAGCCAACAGCACCCCAGACAGCCACACAGAGAGCCAACAGTACCCTGCCCAGCCACACAGAGAGCCAACAGCACCCTGTCCAGCCACACAGAGCGCCAGAGAGCCAACAGCACCCCGTCCAGCCACACAGAGCGCCAGAGAGCCAACAGCACCCCCCGTCCAGCCACACAGAGAGCCAAACAGCACCCCGTCCAGCCACACAGAGAGCCAACAGCACCCTGTCCAGCCACACAGAGAGCCAACAGTACCCTTCCCAGCCACACAGAGCACCAGAGAGCCAACAGCACCCCGTCCAGCCACAGCACCCCGTCCAGCCACATAGAGAGCCAACAGAAACCCGTCCAGCCACACAGAGCGCCAGAGAGCCAACAGCACCCCGTCCAGCCACACAGAGCGCCAGAGAGCCAACAGCACCCCGTCCAGCCACACAGAGAGCCAACAGTACCCTGCCCAGCCACACAGAGAGCCAACAGCAACCCGCCCAGCCACACAGAGCGCCAGAGAGCCAACAGCACCCCCGTCCAGCCACACAGAGCGCCAGAGAGCCAACAGCACCCCGTCCAGCCACAGCACCCCTTCCAGCCACATAGAGAGCCAACAGAACCCCGTCCAGCCACACAGAGCGCCAGAGCCAGAGAGCCAACAGCACCCGTCCAGCCACACAGAGTGCCAGAGAGCCAACAGCACCCCGTCCAGCCACACAGAGAGCCAACAGCACCCCGTCCAGCCACACAGAGAGCCAACAGCACCCTGTCCAGCCACACAGAGAGCCAACAGTACCCTGCCCAGCCACACAGAGAGCCAACAGTACCCTGCCCAGCCACACAGAGAGCCAACAGTACCCCGTCCTGCCACACAGAGCTCCAGAGAGCCAACAGTACCCTGCCCAGCCACACAGAGAGCCAACAGTACCCTGCCCAGCCACACAGAGAGCCAACAGTACCCCGCCCAGCCACACAGAGAGCCAACCAGTACCCCGCCCAGCCACACAGAGAGCCAACAGTTCCCCGTCCAGCCACACAGAGAGCCAACAGCACCCCGTCCAGCCACACAGAGCGCCAGAGAGCCAACAGCACCCCGTCCAGCCACACAGAGCGCCAGAGAGCCAACAGCACCCCCGTCCAGCCACACAGAGCGACAGAGAGCCAACAGCACCCCGTCCAGCCACAGCACCCCGTCCAGCCACATAGAGAGCCAATAGAACCCCGTCCAGCCTAACAGAGCGCCAAAGAGCCAACAGCACACCGTCCAGCCACACAGAGTGCCAGAGAGCCAACAGCACCCCGTCCAGCCACACAGAGAGCCAACAGTACCCTGCCCAGCCACACAGAGAGCCCAACAGTACCCTGCCCAGCCACACAGAGAGCCAACAGTACCCTGCCCAGCCACACAGAGAGCCAACAGTACCCCGCCCAGCCACACAGAGAGCCAACAGCACCCCGCCCAGCCACACAGAGAGCCAACAGCACCCCGTCCAGCCACACAGAGCACCAGAGAGCCAACAGTACCCTGCCCAGCCACACAGAGAGCCAACAGTACCCTGCCCAGCCACACAGAGAGCCAACAGTACCCTGCCCAGCCACACAGAGAGCCAACAGTACCCCGCCCAGCCACACAGAGAGCCAACAGTACCCCGTCCAGCCACACAGAGAGCCAACAGAACCCCGTCCAACCACACAGAGCGCCAGAGAGCCAACAGCACCCTGTCCAGCCACACAGAGCGCCAGAGAGCCAACAGCACCCCGTCCAGCCACACAGAGCGCCAGAGAGCCAACAGCACCCCGTCCAGCCACAGCACCCCGTCCAGCCACATAGAGAGCCAACAGAACCCCGTCCAGCCACACAGAGCGCCAGAGAGCCAACAGCACCCCGTCCAGCCACACAGAGCGCCAGAGAGCCAACAGCACCCCGTCCAGCCACACAGAGAGCCAACAGCACCCCGTCCAGCCACACAGAGAGCCAACAGCACCCCGTCCAGCCACACAGAGAGCCAACAGCACCCCGCCCAGCCACACAGAGAGCCAACAGAACCCCGTCCAGCCACACAGAGCACCAGAGAGCCAACAGTACCCCGCCCAGCCACACAGAGAGCCAACAGTACCCTGCCCAGCCACACAGAGAGCCAACAGTACCCCGCCCAGCCACACAGAGAGCCAACAGTACCCCGCCCAGCCACACAGAGAGCCAACAGTACCCCGTCCAGCCACACAGAGAGCCAACAGCACCCCGTCCAGCCACACAGAGCGCCAGAGAGCCAACAGCACCCCGTCCAGCCACACAGAGCGCCAGAGAGCCAACAGCACCCCGTCCAGCCACACAGAGCGCCAGAGAGCCAACAGCACCCCGTCCAGCCACAGCACCCCGTCCAGCCACATAGAGAGCCAACAGAACCCCGTCCAGCCACACAGAGCGCCAGAGAGCCAACAGCACCCCGTCCAGCCACACAGAGTGCCAGAGAGCCAACAGCACCCCGTCCAGCCACACAGAGAGCCAACAGCACCCCGTCCAGCCACACAGAGAGCCAACAGCACCCCGTCCAGCCACACAGAGAGCCAACAGCACCCCCGTCCAGCCACACAGAGAGCCAACAGCAACCCGTCCAGCCACACAGAGAGCCAACAGAACCCCGCCCAGCCACACAGAGAGCCAACAGTACCCTGCCCAGCCACACAGAGCGCCAGAGAGCCAACAGCACCCCGTCCAGCCACACAGAGAGCCAACAGCACCCCGTCCAGCCACACAGAGAGCCAACAGCACCCTGTCCAGCCACACAGAGCACCAGAGAGCCAGATGAGGATTAGTTCATACAACCTCTAACTACAGAGAGAAGGAAGAGAAAGCACCCCCCCTAACTGTTTATGAACTGAGCAGACCAGACCCAGCTGCTATTGCATTGGTGTCTACGGGAGACACACCCTGTTAAGTAGACTCACTTAAACATGACATTCAATGGCGAACTAGCTTCATTTATCCACCATCAGATTTAGGATCAGTTTACCAGCCCATCCAGTCCTAACAGTCACCATTATAGGGTGTCATAATATCTGATCGTGGACCAGTGGTTAGGGAGGACTTATATCTACTCTATATAAACATACTCACCATGACAACACGTTTCGGTCTCACTTTAGATGGATGTAGTAGAGCCTAATTTGGCCTCATTTTTTGGCCTGCGGTCATGACTGAAGCCTAACTGGAGTTGGCTTGGGGGTGTGGTTTAATGTGGGTGTTTCTTGGGTGTGTCATTGACACCGTCAAGACACACCCATCTGTCGGAACCTTGCCCGCTGCCGTTTTCCCTCCCCACTCACAAAAAAACAAACCTCCTTCAGTTTGAGTTCAATAACTAAAGGCAGATGTATGGTGACATGTCGGAGGAAGCTTTGAATACATGTCAGAGTGGTCATACCTTCCTGTCTGGTGGTAATGGGGTTACCTTGGTAACATGTCAGAGTGGTCATACCTTCCTGTGTGGTGGTAATGGGGTTACCTTGGTAACATGTCAGAGTGGTCATACCTTCCTGTGTGGTGGTAATGGGGTTACCTTGGTAACATGTCAGAGTGGTCATACCTTCCTGTGTGGTGGTAATGGGGTTACCTTGGTAACATGTCAGAGTGGTCATACCTTCCTGTCTGGTGGTAATGGGGTTACCTTGGTAACATGTCAGAGTGGTCATACCTTCCTGTCTGGTGGTAATGGGGTTACCTTGGTAACATGTCAGAGTGGTCATACCTTCCTGTCTGGTGGTAATGGGGTTACCTTGGTAACATGTCAGAGTGGTCATACCTTCCTGTGTGGTGGTAATGGGGTTACCTTGGTAACATGTCAGAGTTACAATTACACACAACACCTGACCAAACTAAATAGGACGCATAATGAACACTAATAAGGAACAGGTGTAGCAAAACAGACAAAACCAATCAAACATAGAACGGTGGCAGCTAGTACTCTGGAGACGACGAC